>VTFQ01000016.1:5130000-5157500 GCA_036281575.1 Ancherythroculter nigrocauda | reverse complement strand
GTAACACCATGGTCATTGAACCAGCTTTCGGTACCTTTGGCAGTTTGGTCAGGTGCCAAATCCTGCTCCAGACTCTGGGACCTTGATTTCAAAATTAAATGCAAAATTTACTAGAGGACTTAGAGGACTTTGGACCACTGAGCAACAGTCCAGTTCTTTTTCTCCTCAGCCCAGGTAAGACGCTTCTGACGTTGTCTTTGGTTCAGAAGTGGCTTGGTACGTGGAATGTGACAGTTGTTTCCTGAAGGCGTCTGTGTGTGGTGGCTCTTGATGCACTGACTCCAGCTTCAGTCCACTCCTTTTGAAGCTCTCCTAAGTTCTTAAATCGGCTTCGCCTGACAATCTTCTCAAGCCTGCGGTCCTTTCACTTGTACACCTTTTCCTACCACACTTTTTCCTTCCATTCAACTATCCATGAATATGCTTTGGCACAGCACTCTGCGAACAGCCAGCTCTTTCAGCAATGCCCCTCTGTGGCTTACCCTCATTGTAGAGGATCTTGATGATCGTCTGGACAGCTGTCAAGTCAGCAGACTTCCCCATGACTGCTATTGGGATTACTGACCTAAACCCAGTATTTAAACCCTGAGAATGGTCATTTAATAGAACTTGAAATTAAATATTCTAATATTTTGAGATACTGATTTTTTTATTTTGATGAGTAGCAAGCTGTAATCATCAAAATGAAATCAAATAAGTCTGGAAATATTTTACTTTATGTCTAATAATATATTTAAGTTTTACTTTTTGAATTAAATTACATTAAAAAAATAACTTTTTCATGATATTCTAATTTATTGAGATACACCTGTATGTTCTTCCCATTTTATCTCTCTTTCTCATACAAATAATAATAAAAATGAATATGAAAATATGTTGGAATGAGTAAGTCATTAATTTGTTAGTCCACAGTCCCATCAGATGTCATCATCAGAGTAATCAGCTGAAGCTGTTTGAAGCACTGTGTGTTTATTAACCAGCAGAGAGCAGCGAGAGCTTGTGTAACATGAGTGATCACTGCACTGCGTCTCAGAGCAATGGAAAAATGGACAGCTTAACAAATAAAGCCTTTTAGTACAGGCCAATCCTCACATCACATTAACTCAGAGCCAAAGTCTGTGTGTGTGTGTGTCTTTCCATTAACTGCCGCTGTGGCATGTGTTTTATCTGAAAGGACATTGGAGTTTATCAGTAAACCATCTCTGCAGCACAAACAAAGTCAAAGCCATGATCTCATGACATCTTACTTTCAGTCCTTTAGCAGACAAGTGATTACTGACATCACACCAACTCTCATTCAGAAGACCTTCACTGTCTTTATTGTGAAAATCAAGTCTAGATTCTGAATGGTTGAATTGTCTGATAGAAACAGACAGTGAACACAATGAAAGTGACTGTCTCATTAGTAAAGACGCAAATCAGCATAATGAGGCTGCAGCCTTTCTGAGTGTTTCTTTCTGCTGTCGTTCATCAAGCAAACACACATCCAGTGAACAGAGAACGTTCTGGCAAGGTTCTCTCAAAGTTATGAACAAACGTTTTTCCGGTAACGTTAATACTTTGGCTCGATTAATGTGTTCATACAGCTGTTGGTAATGACACTTCATCCATGTTTAGTTGTAGAGTCTGTTTAGCCTCCGTCTGTCTGTTTTCATTCTGATCTGTTCAGTCTCTCATTGAGTTCTGATGAATTCATCATTCTACAGAGAAGCAGCAGATCTCAAAGCTCCAGATTCAGTCCTGCTGGGAGACTTTACATCATAATGGGTATTCGGATGAATCAGTTTGTGTGTGTTTCACTCATTTAAATGAGATTATAAATTGGAAAAGTGTTTTGCACTTTTCTATGAGGGTTTTTTAGGGGCCAGAGGTCAGGTTAAAGAGATAGTTCACCCAAAAATGAAAATTCTGTCATCATTCTGTTATTCCAAACCTGTATACATTTCTTTGTACTGCTAAATGCAAAAGAAGATATTTTGAAGAAAGTTTGTAACCAGGCCGCTTTGGGCCACCATTGACTTCCATAGTAGGAAAAAATATACTATGGTAGTCAATGGTGGCCCAAAGCGGCCGGGTTACAAACTTTCTTCAAAATATCTTCCTTTGTTTTTCAACAGAACAAAGAAAGTTATACCGGTTTGGAACAATCTACGGGTGAGTAAATGATGACAGAAATTTCATTTTTGGGTGAACTATCCCTTTAAGACAAAAACGTCATTAACCTGATAGTTAACATTGGAAGTCTATGAGATAATCTCACTAGTGTGTGTGTGTGTGTGCTCAGACATGCTGACAGACATGCATCAGTGCCAGATTGTTTCCACTGGAAAGAATTTCAAGAATGAGACGGAACAGATATCAGTGACCCGGACAGTGATTTAACACACTCATTCTCTCTCTCTCTCTCACACACACACACACACACACACACACATTTGTTTTTGTGAATTGTGGGGACATTCCATAGGCGTAATGGTTTTTATACTGTACAAACCATATGTTCTCTCCCCCTAGACTACTCCTACCCCTAAACCTACCCATCACAGGAAACTGTGCACACTTTTACTTTCTCACAAAAACTCATTCTGTATGATTTATAAGCCTTTTGAAAAATGGGGACATGGGGTAATGTCCTCATAAGTCACCCTCTCCTTGTAATACCTGCCATACCCATGTCATTATACACATTTGTGTCCTGATATGTCACAAAAATGCACACACACACACACACACCTCAGAATGTCACATAGCTCGACTGATGGTGATTTTCTCAGAAGTGCAAGGAACTGGGATCCATCATCAGCTGTGGATTCAGATGAAACACAGACATGTGTCAGGATAATGTTATTTCATCTGATGTGTGTGTGTGTGTGTGTGTGTGTGTGTGTGTGTGTGTGTGTGTGTGTGTGTGTGTTCCTCTGATTTATCCACCTTATTCCTACGCCCCATGACGCTTTGTGCGGATAATGGGTGTAACTTCCGCTAAGCTGTAAACAATAAGTGAAAGGCAAGGGTACAATGAGATGACATTATTCTACTCACCATTCAACCATTGAACATTAAAAGGACTTTAAAAGTGTAAAAGCATCAACAAGGTACTTTCAACGGACCATGATTAACCACAAAAGCCCTATTTGTTCCACAGCACTAACCGGGTTAAGCATCACTGTAGTAATCTGTATTATGTAACATACGTTGCCTTAATCAAAAATGTTCATTAACTTCAGCATTGCATGATACTATTTCAAAGTGATTTCCATCATTTTGACAGATTATAAATTTACCTGTGAAAACAAACCTGGAAAGAGACAAGAGGATTAAAGAGAAAACAAGAGATTCTTTGTGCATTTCAGGGAATTATTAAAGGGTTAGTTCACCCAAAAATGAAATTTCTGTCATTAATTACTCAACCTCATGCCATTCCACACCCATAAGACCTTCGATCATCTTCAGAACACAAATTAAGATATTTTTGATGAAATCCAAGGTTTTTATCTCATATAGAAAGTAACGTAATTACCGTCATTCAAGGTCCAGAAAAGTAGTAAAGACATCATTAAAATAGTCAATGTGGTTCAACCTTAATGTTATGAAGTGAGGAGAATACTTTTTGTGTAAAAACAAAACAAAAATAATTACTTTATTCAACAAATTCATCTCTCCCCTGTCTTTCTCCAATGCTATTTATGTTGCAGCGTTTCCAGTTTCTACGTCTGAACACTGATTGGTCGGCTCCTGCATCAGCATCACACGCATGCGTTGTGCTGCTCACGTGAACAGCGTCGGCCAATAGTGAGCCGGCATTCGGACGTAAACAAAAGCGCTGCACTGCGTCAACTGCGTAGGAGACTGACAGGGTAGAGAAGAAATTGTTGAATAAAGTCATTTTAGTTTTGTTTTTGTGCACAAAAAGTATTCTCATCGCTTCATAACATTAAGGTTGAACCACTGCAGTCACGTAGACTATTTTAACGATGTCTTTACTATTTTTCTGGACCTTGAATGTGGTTCATTTCATTGCTTTCTATGGAGGATAAAAAACCTCAGATTTCATCAAAAATATATAAATTTGTGTTCTGAAGATGAACAAAGGTCTTACGTGTTTGGATTGTCATGAGGGTTAGTAATTAATGTCAGAAATTAAATTTTTGCATGAACTAACCCTTTAATTGGATATATTGTAAATTAAATCGGGAGAACAGACCACAAATGTACAGCATATGTTGTCTTTTTCATACTGCAAAGAGGGAAAAAAATAATCATGAGGAAAAGAATGCAGCAACTAAAAAGAGCTTTTGCCATAGATATTCATGAATAACATTACATTAAAATGCAAGTGTTATGTTATTCTCATGACGTCTGAAAATAAAACGTGAAGAAAAATTGACAGCTCATTCAGTCAAACTGACGGATAAGCTTTATTTGTAGGGCAACCATATGATTTTAAATGATTCATTTCAGTCTTTTTAAATAGAAGTTCACCAAACCGGAAGTGCCACCCATAATTCAAAACGCAGTAGGCTCGTCAGGAATAAGATGGATAAGTCCTTTCTCTAATTTAGGGAACATCACCTACCCATCGCTCCAGTCTATCAATGCATGTACGGGTTAAGAACGGATTTAACATGATAAATAACTAACAATAAGAGTCTGCTGAGGCTCAAGCAGCATTGCTATTCACCGGAGAGGAAGTGTGCTAGTTTCGAAGTTAACCTATGGAGACAGGAAGGCAATGTGTGGTTAGTGCTACTAAATACAGTATGCGTGCACATTCACAACACACACATGCACATGTTCACAGGCATTCTGCAGGAAGTCACAACATGCATTAAAAGCCTTTGTGCTGCGAATCAAACCAGGATATAGACGTTCTCAGAGCATCTTATAAACATTGAGAAGGGGAGATCTGCACACGAACACACATATTCTGCATGCCATTTTCTTCCATGTTAAAAAAGGAAAGTTGCGCTGGTCTTTTTTCTTCTCTATTGTTCCGTATATCCAAGTGAAACGGCTTCTAGAACAAGAACAAATGTAGGGCGGGGCTTGATTTTGTCCATGGGGAATTGATTGGATGGTTGTGGTTTGCTATTGGTGGATCTCATGTGAGTGACATAGTTAAATAACAAGAGTTCAGTACATGGAAATGACATACAGTGAGTCTCAAACTCCATTGTTTCCTCCTTCTTATGTAAATCTCATTTGTTTAAAAGACCTCCAAAGAACAGGTGAATCTCAATATAACACCGACTGTTACGTAACAGTCGGGATCATTAATATGTACGCCCCCAATATTTGCATATGCCAGCCCATGTTCAAGGCATTAGACAAGGGCAGCCAGTATTAACGTCTGGATCTGTGCACAGCTGAATCATCAGACTAGGTAAGCAAGCAAAGACAATAGCGAAAAATGGCAGATGGAGCAATAATAACTGACATGATCCATGATAACATGATATTTTTAGTGATATTTGTAAATTGTCTTTCTAAATGTTTCGTTAGCATGTTGCTAATGTACTGTTAAATGTGGTTAAAGTTACCATCGTTTATTACTGTATTCACGGAGACTAGAGCGTCACTATTTTCATTTTTAAACACTTGCAGTCTGTATAATTCATAAACACAACTTCATTCTTTATAAATCTCTCCAACAGTGTGTAATGTTAGCTTTAGCCACGGAGCACTATCAAACTCATTCAGAATCAAATGTAAACATCCAAATAAATACCATACTCACATGATCCGAAGCATGCATGCAGCTGCATGACAAATACTTTGTAAAGATCCATTTTGAGGGTTATATTAGCTGTGTGAACTTTGTTTATGCACTGTATTATAGTCAAGAGCTCAGGGGGCAGGGATCACGAGCAATTAAAGGGGCAGCAGCCTGAATCGGCGCATATTTAATGATGCCCCAAAATAGGCAGTTAAAAAAATTAATAAAAAAAAATCTATGGGGTATTTTGAGCTGAAACTTCACAGACACATTCAGGGAACACCTTAGACTTATATTACATCTTGTAAAAAACATTCTAGGGCACCTTTAAAACAATAATGATGCGTAATGATAAATAATTTAGAATAAACACAGCAATATTCAATTAAAAAAAAAACGAGTTTTGATTTCATGGTGACTTTAAAACACAGAGAGGAAAGAGGCTCGGGAAACAATGGTTGGGAAAGCACTTTTGTTTATTTACAGCCTCTGTCAGTCACAGAGAGAAAGTGGCATACATACAAAACAAGAGAAAACTCCCTGAGTCTTTACAGATGAAGAGCGACAAAACACACACGCACAAACACTGACATCTATATATATATATGTGCGCATACGAACACGGATACAAACACAGACAGATTTAAAATCCATAACACGAGACACAAGGGTCAGTTCTTCTGCGGTCAAATGATGATTTTCCTACAGATTTCCGTTGTATAAAGAGACACAGGGATGATGATGCAGACGGACACACTAAAGCCAAAGACTTCTTACCTGTAATTCATCTTGAACTGAGAATATTTACAGTAAAACCCACATGCCTTTGTATACAAACACCACGGGCATATGCTCTTATTTTGGAAGAAGATCTGTGTGTTATTCAGAGAAGCGTGTAAATGTCAGGAATGAGCAGGACAGACTCACACCATCGTCATCATCATCTCACAGCAGATAGTCAATAATCTTCTGACACACAACAGTGCGAGTGTCTCATCGTGTCAGATCGAAGTTCTGTGTGTTTTTGTGTGATGGAGCTATTCTACGTGCTGCTGTGTGAGACAGTCTGATCCTCTCTAATGCTGAGAGTTCTGCATCTGTCCGTTCTGCAGGTCTTCCTCCTCCTCTTCCTCCTCGTCCTCCTCGCTCACCAGGAACTCCTCAGGCGGCCAGCGCAGCTCTCCGCTCTCCACCTCGCCCTCCGTCGGCTCCACCACGATGGACGGCAGCCGGTCCTTCAGCTTACAGCAGCGCTCGAAGTCGGACGGATCTGGAAAGATCTGAGAGGAGAAAAGTGGAGAACGTTCGGTGAAACTTCACTGTGTTTATCTTTCTTCCCCTGACGTCCAGAAGACTCGTTTCGACTGAATTCTACGGTGTATTTTTAGCTCGCCATCATTCAGTGACATACATGGAAACCAATAACACCATCTGGGCAACAGGCCAGTGGAAAGAACATTAGACTGTGTGTGTGTGAATGATGAGAAAGAAAACTGATGAAAAGAAAAGGACAAACAGAGCCAGAGATGTTCTATAACAGGAGCCGAACCATGAGACCCTCGTCTGACCCCTCGATCCATAAACAACAGCAGAGCCTGAGACTGAAGCTTCAGACTAAAAATAACTGAACTCTGAACAATAACAGAGGAATAAGAACATCAGCCTGGCATTTTGAAGGGAGACGACATATTTCTATAGACCGTTCACATGAAATGATGTTCTTCCTCAGTGTTTTGGTCTTGTTTTCCAGTACGTATATCTAAACACTGTTAAGGATAAGAATAAACTTTATTTGTCCCCGAAGGATACATTTACTGAAGAAGCAAATTGACTGAAGATATTAAAGGGTTAGTTCACCCAAAAATGAAATTTCTGTCATTTATTACTCACCCTCATGTCGTTCCACGAGACCTTCATTCCTCTTCAGAACACAAATTAAGATATTTTTGATAAAATCAGAGAGTTTTTTTTTATCTCCCATAGAAAGCAACGTAATAACCGTCATTCAAGGTCCAGAAAAGTAGTAAAGACATCATTAAAATAGACAATGTGACTACAGTGGTTCAACCTTAATGTTATGAAGCAATGAGAATACTTTTTGTGCGCAAAAACAAAACAAAAATAACGAGTTTATTCAACAATTTGTTCTCTACCCTGTCATTCTCGTCGCTTCATGACTATTGACCATTTTAATGATGTCTTTACTACTTTTCTGGACCTTGAATGACGGCAATGTCTTTGCTTTCTGTGGGAGAAAAAACTCTCGGATTTCATCAAAAATATCTTAATTTGTGTTCTGAACATGAACGAAGGTCTTACGGGTTTGGAACGACATGAGGGTGAGTAATTAATGACAGAAATTTCATTTTTGGGTGAATTGATCCTTCGCAAAGACCCGCCCACCTTGGTTACTGTTGTTTTGTCCGACAAGCCATGGCGCTGTCACGCCACACAGAGTGAAAAATACATCGCGGAGCAAAGAGGACACTGACAACACGTCGACAGACAAGACAGAGCAGGTTACTTATGATATTAAACAATGTCCCAGCTTTCAAATTGTGTAGAAATTTGAACAATAAAAACCGTTTTGTGTCTCTTTAATGTGTCGTGACAGATCGCTGTAGCGCCTCAGCTCAAGCGGCTCTTGAACCGATCATCTCTTCCTGCTAGTTAATTAATAGCATCAAATAAACATGAATGAACATCAGAAGGAATGTTGTTTCAAATGCGGAAAGACGTCAGTACACACCATTTTTCAAGTTCAAGTCCACCGAGGTTAATCTTGTAACTCCTGACTACTTTGTCTGACAAATGGCGGATTCGGCGTTAAGACTGGTTAGATCGCCTGTCAATCAAACTCCCGGTGAAGGGTCAATTAACCCTTTAAGTCCTGTTTTCTGAAAAATGTCTCAAAATGAAGTGTGATCATGTGATCTGAACATGGACACTCATATTGGGTTTTTACCTCCAACAGCTCAGGGAAAATATAAAAGAGTCAGAACTGAAAGCAACTGGAAAACATCAACTGTACCAGAAAAGACATTGTGATAAACAGATGATATTTTGTTCTTCAAATGATATACAGGGATCTTTGATTTCTGCGATGCGGAAAATGCAGACGGACACGTGGAACCCAGTCAATAAAGTGAAATGTCGTGGTGGAACGTTGGAGCAAAACTATAGTATCAAATATCGATATGGACTAGTGTGTGTGAATTCATTTGCTTTCCACCGTTTTTGATAATAATAAGAAATTCTGAAAATATAAAACATTTCATGGTGCACTATGAAATTATTGTTAAAGAATTAATAAATTCTTAAATTGTTATAGTGCCCCTTTTATGCTTTTTGGGATATTCCCTTTCATGTAGTGTGTAATAAAGCTGTTCTTGAATGTAAAATCTCTGAAAAGATCAGAGTTCAGATAAATGTGCGGAAAAAGCGATTCTGAACTGCCTGTCATCAGTAATTCCAATCTCACTTCCTGCTGAACATATGTAGGTTTGTAACTAATTTGCATAATGCCAGTCTATTGTTGTCATTGGCTGAACAATCCTTTGCCCCGCCCTCAAACACTGTAGTTGTAACTGAGGCTGGAAGAGTTTGGTTCGTGTTGTCAAGAAGACGCTGTTTTCTGCTGCCAAAGCAAATCCACTTTGATGAGATTGATACGGTAAAACCGACGCCATCTTTACTGTTCGTATCACTGTGTATCAAGGAAGAGTTGCAATTCAGATATGCTAATGAGTGTTTTGGTTTCCGACCAATCACAACAGATTGGGACAGCTGACCAATCAGAGCAGAGCAGACTCTCAGAAAGGCGGGGTTTAGAGAGACAGAATCCTTGAACGAACCGTTTCAGACACTGTAAGAAAAGAGCTGATGCTGCAATGGATATTATGAGAAAATTACAGTGTTTTAGGAGACTCCAAAACAACATTAGGAGCCTTTAAAATAGCATTATAGGGGCACTTAAAAGATTTATGAATTCAAATGATTTTACATCCTTTTTGTTTATTAAACCATTAATTCAGAAAAAGCAAATGTGTAAAAAACTAAACTGAATTGATAGGGCTGTATGTATGTTAACTCTTCAAGAGTTTTCTCAAACACATCTCACTGCAGACTATGTGGGTCAGACGTTACCTGGAAGGTGAGCCGGTCTTTGCTGGGACTGAGCCTCATGTCGTCCATCGGTGTGGCGCTGATCATCACGTCAGTCATCGCGGCACGCTTCAGACGCTGAGCTGCACACATACAAACACACAGAGAATTAGTCTCAAATCAAGATCAAAAGCATTGATTACATTTGAGCTGGACGTCGAGACTCGCAAAAACATTCTGTGGCTGCGCTTGTGAAACTACAGTAAAATGAGATGAGCTCAAACGAGTCTCCTGCAACAAGCACATTTCTCACCGCACAGGCGTTTGCACGGTAATCGCTTTCTGAGCAACAACATACAGGAAGCTCTTCATGAAGCGTCCTGAAGCGCAGCTTCACCGCAGTGGAAACCCCCAAAACACACCAACTCTTCTACATCTGAACCGTCCCTGACAAAAACATTACAATAACATTTAAACAAACATTTAATGACTGAACACACTGAGCCGATCCAAGCTCACTGCTCTTTCTACTAAAGGCAAGCTGAACTGGTGAAATTAAGTAAAGTGGGACGCCAAAAATTATTGAGATCCGCCCCCGTTCATAAGCTAAAATTTGAAGCACATTGCGTAACGGCTAACACGCTTAAAACAAGACGACGTCAGCTGCTTTATCCATCATGGATGGGATAATCCCAAAATCTCCCAGACAAAATCATCTGAATGAAAATGTCAACCTTGTCAACCTCACTTTACACACCTTTCATTTCACTAATGACCAATCACACAATGGAGAGCATTGCTGATCTGATCCGTCATAGTGAAAGCGCAGTGGGTGTGTTTGAAGCTTGTGCAGAGACAGACACGCTGGAACTTTCCACTGGCTTCAGGTTCAAAGACATGCTGATCTGCTTCCAGTGCTGCAGGGATTCAGAGGTCAAAGGTCAGCTCACGGTGACTGAAGAGCCACCGCACTGCACACTCTGAGAAGAACAGGCTTTATATAGAAGCTTAAAGGCTTCTCACACTGGCTATTTAAACTCTCAGACGGAGGCCCGAGCAGGTGACATGATGTGCTCAAGCTTTCTGCTCATTGGATTTTCCACACTGTCCCAGATCAGTCCGCATTGATTTTGTGACCCGGCCTCACAAGGCTGATGTCACCATCTGACACAACACTAACACTGACAAAATCATTGATGTTCTTGAGTTTCTACATCATCAGGGGTTTTTTTACAGCATCTATTCACTCTGTTGAATGTTTCTGAACCCAACCAAACTGAATACAGTTTCAATCACATGACCATATCAAAATCATAAGTGTGGTGTATTTTCAGCACTTGTTCCACGTCTCCACCACATTACACTTTCAAAATGACTGACACAAAACCAAACCAGAACCCATCAAACTAGATCGCATGCATTAGAATCAATGATGCACCAATTCAATTCTCCAATAAAACCATTTATTATACATTTAAATGACTTCTGAGCATTTCATCAGAGCCAGCTCATAAAGACACTCAATTAAACTGGCATTGGGGGTGTTTTTGTTTTGCTTTTCAAATCCTATAATAACAACCCGAGACTCAGCCGATGTCCTTGATACAAATAAACCTCATGCATGAACAAAACCAAATCTGACGCTTCATAAAGCCAAAGCAGTGCAATAAAAGATAAAGACGTGTCAACTTCATGACATAAACAGCTCTTGTGGAAACATTTCTAGTTCATATAAAAATAAATAAATGAACACGACACCACCTTTCATCATAAAAACAGCAGAAAGGAACATCACTGAAGACAAGCGTGCCTTTAAAGGATTAGTTCACTTTCAAATGAAAATTACCCCAAGCTTTTTTCACCCTCAAGCCATCTTCGGTGTATATGACTTTCTTCTTTCTGATGAACACAATCGAAGATATATATTTATAAATAACCAAGCTTTATAATGGCAGTGAATGGGATCAACAAGTGTGAGCTGAAGAAAGTGCTTCTATCAATCATAAACATATTCCACATGTTTCCGGGTTAATAAAGGCGTTCTGAAGCAAAGCGATACATTTGTGTCAAAAAAATATTCATATTTAAGTTATGAAGTAAAATATATAGCCTTCCGTATTCAACTTACAGAAAAAACGGAACCGGTTTGAGTCAGTTACGCTTTTTCCGTAGTGTAAGCTTTTTGAACTGTGAGAGTTTTACACTTTCTTCGTAAGTTGAATACGGAAGGCGGTCTGATGGAAGCTAGATATTTGACTTCATAACTTGTTAAATATGGATTTTTTAAAAAAATTTTTTTACACAAACGCATTGCTTCATTTCAGAAGGCCTTTATTAACCCCCCCAGAGCCATGTGGAGTATGTTTATGATGGATGGATGCACTTTCTTCAGCTTCATACTCATTGATCCCGTTCACTGCCATTATAAAGCTTGGATGCGTCAGGATATTTATTAAAATATCTCTGATTGTGTTCATCAGAAAGAAGAAAGTCATATACACCTAGGATGGATTGAGGGTGAGTAAAGCTTGGGCTAATTTTCATTTGAAAGTGAATTTGCAACTTTGGATGGAAACATACAGTAGGTGTAGTGTTAAAGGATACACTACACCTACTGTATGTTTCCATCCAAAGTTGCAAATTTAACTTGCGTGCAAAATTGGAATATGGCATAAAACATTTGCAAATAAAGCAGACAAAACGCAATAAACGCTGTCATGTTCTCTTGCGTTCTAATGCTGGTGTTTGGAACACAATCGTGTGAGACGCCTCTAGAGGGAATTAAACCAAATCATTCTGATGACAGACTTTGGCTCAGGTGTTTCAGAACCACCAAACTAACATTTGAGATGCTGTGATACGACTGGTCCGCTGGTTAGTCCAGTTATCCAATCACAGCGTCTGCTGAGGCAAAGTCACCTGAGGTTTTTGTTGCGCATCGAGGGATTTGTTCAGCGAATGTGTTTCCATGGTAGTTTATGTGCATGCTTTCTTATACGTCTTTCATACGTCTTTTATGCACATTTTTAGAATTTCTGCGATTTCCATACAGCATTTTTTAATGCAATATCCCAAAATTCACATTAAAAAAATGGGTGGTTGGAAATAGAGCTACTGACAGTTCACTTAGACGACGCCTCACAACTGATTGGCTGAGATATCCAAAGGGTTCTTTATGACTTTCTGTGAAAGTCTGAACAATAGAGGGAACTGGGAAATGAAGGAACAGCAAGTGTGAGAAATATCGTCCTTTAGAAAAGTGAGTACAATACAGTCTCTTGTTCAAACACAGAAAACTGAGCGAGGCATTATTGTGAGAGATAACAGTACAGAACAGTCAACAAGCAGAGAGATGCGCTTGATGAGATGGACAACAAGACAGACAGATGGACAGACTGGAAACAGACAGGAGGGATGTGATGGTGAGAAAATTTTCCCACCACTTAAATTGGCATGTGACATCACCGGTAATACCGGTGTCACCGGGGCCTCCACCTCTTATTTTATTTTTTAAATCGCTAATGAATGCCCGTGTGCAGATGTGCGCATTTTACTTTCACTTTCAAATTAGCGGCAATTGCTTGAATGGTGGTAAACTGGAACCAAACAAATAAGGAACAGAAAGTTTAAGTTATTTAGTCAAGAGCAGTGAGTAATTCTCTATCTTACCTTTGTTCTTTGATTAACATTAATGACACTAAGATCTGCAGATCTGACACACATCCCATTTTTTCACAAATCTTTACGTTCATTTAAGACTGATCTTATGAGGATACTCGACAAAACTGGCATTTTGGCATAATTTCTGTGTGTTATGATTTGTTCAAACGTGGGAGAGAACTCAATATTGGCGTGCATTGTGTGTGTGTCTCAGACAGGACGTTCACAGACAATGCGTTCTCTTTTGTCTTGTCACGCTTGAACAGTTTAAAAACATTTGCATGAATAAGAGTTTGATCATATAACACAGAAAAACGGATAGTGCTTTAATTGCATTAAGCCTAACTGACAGACAGAGAGGCAGACAGACTGGAGACAGACAGAGAGACAGACAGACAGGGAGAGAGACAGGCAGAGAGAGAGACAGACTGGAGGCAGACAGAGACGGACAGACAAGCAGGCAGGTAGACAGACAGACAGACATACAAACAGACTGGAGACAGACAGGCAGGCAGTCAATCAATCAGTCAGTCAGACAGGCGGAGAGACAGAGCTGAGTGGACGATGAAGGAGAGAGAAACACTCCAGCACTGCCAGTGATATTTCAGCGGGAAGAACGTGTAAACATCCTGCTCAGAGAAGAATAACAGAAGATCAGTCTAATAAAACACAAAGATCACAAGCAGAGGAAGTGGAGGAGAAGGATACGATTCAACCTCCTCCAGCGGAGCGCTGCTAAAATAATCCAGAGCCAGAAATAATGGAACAATCCCAGTAAAGATACAGAACAATGGGTCAACGGTTCATCAACACTCCTTCACACGGAGACTCAGTTTGTGTTGCACTGTTTCAACAGCGAGTTTGGGTGAAAGAAATGAATACTTTTATTCGCATTAAACTGATCAAAATACATTTATAAAGTTACAAAAGTTATTTTTCTATTTCTGTTTGAACTTTCTATTCATCAAAGAATCCTGAAAAATAAAATGTATGATGGTTTATACAAAAAATATGAAGCAGCAAAACTGTTTTGAACCATTTTAATCAGAAATGTTTCTTGAGCAGCAAATCATCATATTAGAATGATTTCTGAAGGATCATGTGACACTGAAGACTGGAGTAATGATGCTGAAAATTCAGCTTTGATCACAGGAATAAATTACACTTTAAAATGTATTCACATAGAAAAAAGCTGTTTTACATTTGTAATAATATTTCTAGAGTAGGGCTGGGTAAGAAATATCGATTTCTCGATTTTAATCGATTCTCATTTTTACGAACCAATATCGATTCTTAAATCCCAAGAATCGATCAGTCTAGTCTGTTTTCAGTTAATGAATGAGCAGAATATATAAATCGCAATAATCTTTATGCTTTGTTACTTTTGATATGAAGCAAAGTCTCAGATTTCAAATGACGTCCATCTTATTATGAGATTCAAAAAATAAATACCGTTTTAGCAGCACCGAGCGCATGTGAACATCTTCTCCTCCGCTTTAATACCAGTTACAGCACGAAATAAACATGCATGAACATCTGAAGGTATGTTAAAATATACAGTACAACTTACCGAAATCCGTATCATGTCTCGTGTAATCGCTCAATCAGTGTTTCAACCTCGGAAAGACTCAATAAAACAGCTTGTAAATAATGTCACCTCAGAAAAACATATTCAGTGACCATAAACTCATTAGTCAGCTAGAAAAGTGAACTCTAGAAAGATAAATATAGCTATGCACCGTTACATATTCATTATAATTTTTAATGTTCTTCAATATTTAATGCATGTTTGAATAAATCAGTTATGACAGCCAAGATTTAAATGTTTATATTTCAAAAAAACGAATTGGAGTAGAAATATGATTACGTAATTCTAAACTTTATTTATAATAAAAACATCATTGAGTGTAGGGCTGTTAATTATATATACATAATAATTACACACAGTACACCCACATATATTATGCAAACTCAAACTTTTATTTTGTATGCGATTAATCACGATTAATTGTTTGACAGCCCTAAATTGAGTGTAATTTAAGTGTATGTATATAAAGAAGTTAATTTAACCTTCAATATTATTATAGTAGTACCAACTGACTCCCATGTGTAGTTTACAGCATTAGTTGCGAGATTTTTTCCTCTAGAAAATTTGCCATGTACTGTATCTGATATACTACATCCAAAATAATCAATATCAAATCAAATCGAAATAGTCGAATCGAATCGAATTGCAAATTGTGTCAATACCCAGCCCTATTCTAGAGTACAAAAATATGGTGCAGACAGATCATCATTAACCTCAAAAAGGTGACAGGATTTATTTTCCACCAAGTTGAGCCAAAGGCCTGATGCCAAATGTCGAGACGAGGACAGAGTGACAGACGGAGGCTCTGAGAGCCTGGACACACCGAACGAGTGCATTACCCAGAGTGCATCTGCTCCTCTTTAATGCAGAGTTTAGAGGTTTGGCAGAGGCCTGCTTAAGATCAATCATCACTGAACGAGCGTCTACAATAAACAGTTGCTAGGGCGTTGCCAAGGCTATTACTCTCTGAACTGATGACACTTCGGTTTATGACTGACAGAAGAGCGCTTGCACAATGATGCTGAACTTTACAACATTAACTCTGTTATTTACCTGCTACAATCTGTGGAACAAAGCTGACTCGACTCTTAGTTATCATTTCATTGGGGTCAAACACTGAAACGACAAGCATTTAAAGAACAATAAGGTATGCATTTCTGAGAAACTGCCCTCATTTTCAGAATTAATGAGTGTTGATATGCAACATAAGGTTAGATCACAGATGACTAGACACAATGAACAACTAAAGCACTAATGATCTCCTAATCAAAAACAGACTGAGAGGAGCAGAATGTGTCTGTGTTTGAGTTATAATGAGCTGGAGCCGTGAATCAAAGAGAGTTAACCTCTAGAAAACAGGTTTTGTCATTTCACAGATGGAAACATTCATTTGTGTGTGTGTGTGTGTGTGACGATACAGGCGGAAATGTGCACGAGCTGAAAGCGATTCTCGTGACCTTTTATTGGACTGATTCTTCAGACGAATGAAGAAGTGACTCAAATGGACCATTCGGTGCTGAGGATGTTGAAAGCATTGCTCTAACTCTGAGTATTAAACAATCTAGCATTGATAGGGACACTAGCTAGTGCACTCGATCACATGGTGCAGTTAGAGATTCGTCAAAGGGCATTAGTGTCACAGACACAGCTGTCAAAAACATAAACTACACAACAATACAAAACTATACATGTCAGGAAAGGAAAATACATCAGTTTGAGCTAATGAGAGGATCTTACCAGTAACAGACCCGCGAGTTCATCCGCTGATCCGCACGCACGCGTTTAGTCCAGAGCCGAACTGTCGATCGATCTACAGAAAACGAGCGTCAGACACGCGTTTCATCAGCGGCGCGATCATCTTATCTCACATCAGCGGCTGCATGCTGGCTTTTATAGAGGAGGCGTGGCTGGCCGCGGTAGCCACGCCCACACAAGACAGCGGTCCTCAAATTCCTCAATGAAAATAAATTCGTCAATGGGGATTCAGAGGAAAAGAGTGAAGAAGAGCAAAGACCAGCGATTTTCGTAAAGGGGCGCTGTTTGTATACAAAATAAATAAATAATTAGCCTATTTGTGATCCAGTGTATTTATAAGTAATTTCCATCCCGTTTTTCGGTTTAATGCTTCATTCTAAACACTGTTAGAGTGTTTACACTGTATTAAAAAATAAATTTAAAATTAAATTAGAGTTTAAACTTTTTTTTAATATTAACAAAAATAATATAAATTTACAAAAGTGTGGCCAATTTGAGTAAAAAAATCACAACCTCGTCACACCTACATTTTTATTATTTTTTTGTTTAGTTTATGAAAAAGTAATTTAAAGTTAGTTGAACTCTGTCTGAAATGTTCAGAGCAATCATAAGAATACTGATTTTAGTTCAAATTCTGAAAAATTATGAGGTTTCTGTCACAAAAAGTGCCCATTTCAGTCTTTAGTATAGCAAAAGTGTGAGATTTTATGTAACTTTTATATTTACAATTACTGAATTAGTGTTAGGGACATCTGATTAATAGGAAAATGTTGATTTTATCACAAATACATTTTATAATAATATTCAGAGAGCTCCCATAGTGTCCATAACTTAAAATAATACATTATTTTAGTAATACAGTAATACATTTTGATAAAAAAAATCTAAAAACGTGTAAGTCCAAATCGTACTGTTTTTTAAAAAATACATTTGTGGATAAAAAATTTTGCTAACAAATGTAAGGTATTAATCAAAAAAACTCTTTTTACTTCATAGTTTCCATATTTAATATCTATAAAGGACAGGTTCAAATCAACCACATTTCCCTCTTTTAACCATAATTGCACTTTTTCCCAGAAGACACTAGAATATTTGGCATCCTATGTTTGACTTAACATAAAATAAAGAAAAAAAACAACACTTCAATTATATATATATATATATATATATATATATATATATATATATATATATATATATTTGACAAGGTTTTTGAGTATTGTCTCAAATAATTCTTAAATACTTAAGATTTTAAAAAAAAATTTGCCAACTGAAGTAAGATAATAATCAAAAAACCTTTTTTTTAACATCTTCTTCATAGTTTCCAAATTTAAAATCTATAAAAGACAGGTTCAAGTCAACCACATTTCCCTTTTTTAACCATAATTGCACTTTTTCCCAGAAGACACTAGAATATTTGCAAACAAACAAACAAACAAAAAAATAGTTTTAAACTTTTTTTTTCCAATATGCTTTTTTTATTATTATTATTTTATATCATATAAACAAATGTACATACAAAATAGGCAATGAACAAACAATATTAATTAAAGTTTTAAACAAGACGTTTTAAACAAGAACGAAACGTCATTGTCCTGAACCAATCAACGTTAAGCGGCGAGTCCGACGTCAGCGGGCGCGTCGACGTCTTCTTTATGCGACACGAAGTGTGAACTCTGTGCGTTTGGAACCGATCTTTTATCGATGACCTACTATCAAACATGCAAGAAAGCTTCAACATTGTAGATTTGACCGTCTTTGTGTAAGTAAAAACAGTTTAGAAGTCGGTGAAGCTTATTATTTTCAATATGATAGACACAGAGATTCCCTCAGGAGGACATGCAGACTGTGCAAACCTCAGCGAGAAGAAAGAGAGCGAGAAAAAGAAGAGATCTCGTGTGAAACAACTGCTGGCTGATGTGAAGAAGCAGGTTGAGTTCTGGTTTAGTGATGTGAACCTTCACAAGGACAAATTCCTGAAAAATATGATTGAACAGTCACGTGATGGATATATTGACATTTCTGTGTTGACATCGTTCAATCGAATGAAAAAAATGACTACGGATGTCAAATTGATAGCCAGAGCTCTTGCAAATTCAGCAGTAGTAGAGGTAAATCTTGAGGGAACTCATGTACGACGAAAGGACCCTCTTGGTGGAAGCCCAAAAGATGTGGACAGCCGCACAGTTTATGTGGAGCTCTTGCCAAAGACAGTCACTCACGTTTGGCTCGAGCGAGTGTTTAGCAAGTGTGGAAATGTGGTTTATGTTAGTATCCCCAGGTACAAGACCACAGGAGACCCCAAAGGGTTTGCGTTTGTGGAGTTTGAGACGGAAGAACAAGCGCAGAATGCTATTGAGATGCTGAACAATCCTCCGGAAGATGCTCCGAGGAAGCCAGGACTCTTCCCTAAGACCCATAACAGAAAGCCTATCCCGTTTGATGCTGTGCTGATGAAAGATGATGAAGAGGATGGCAAGAAAAAAAGATCTCGAAACGGCGGTGCTGCTGAAGAAATGGAAGTAAATAAGACAGACGGAGAAGGAGCGTCCGAGACAAATGAGCTGAAGACACAATCCCCAATGGAAAACCCTGTCACAAGCAAGAATGCTGAGAAGAAAAGACGAAGATCCTGCAGTTTTGATGCATCAGCTGGAGAAGGACAAGATGAGGTGCCATCCAAAATGAGAAAAGTCGAAAAGGAGGGGGAGATGAAAGTTTTGTCATCCGAGAGCAAGATTGAAGAACAGTTAGACGCGGAGAAGAAAGACGATTCGGTTTTGAAGGCCAAGAGGAAGAGAAAGAAGAAGCTCAAGGAGAGATTGAAAATAGGCGAAGAGGTCATCCCGCTTCGAGTCCTCTCAAAAAAAGAGTGGTTGGACCTGAAGCAGGAGTACCTGACGTTGCAGAAGCACTGCATGGCCCATCTGAAGCAGTCAGTCTCTCAGATCAACCAGAAGACTAAAGAGAATAACAGCAATGCTTCAGTTAAGAAAGAGCCGTCTTCTGGCCCCAAGTTTGAGAGTGGAGTCATCGTCAAGATTAGCTCTAACCAGCCCCTGCCGTGCAAGAGGAGCATCAAGGATTTGCTCTCTGAGGCGTCCGCTGTGGCTTATGTTGACATTCTCGATGGAGATGTGGAGGGTCACGTTCGCTTCAAGAGCCCTGAAGATGCGCAGGCGGTCATCACAGCCCGATCGGAGTTTCAGAAAAAGCACAACTGGAACCTTGAACTGCTCTCGGGTGACCATGAGCAGAGGTACTGGCAGAAGATTTTGGTGGACCGACAAGCAAAGCTGAACAGTCCTAGAGAAAAAAAGTGTGGGAGAGAAAAGCTCATTTCTAAAGCTGAGAAAATCATCATCACTCGGACCAAGGAGGCAAGCAAGCACATCTTCTTTGATGAATAATAATGCCATTTCAGATGACCTTGCCAATGAAAATGTTTCTTGAAATGTTATGTTGTTATTGTTCGAATGAATTTCATATTGGAATGAAGATGACTGGCATATCCACCGTTATTTTTATGTTGACAGACGTACATTTCTGATGTTTTGTTTTTTTGCTTGAGACATTGAAGTTGTTCACAGATCTGGTTTGGAGTCTAGTATGCAGATTGTAAAATGTAGTGTGTCATCTTTTCTGAATGAAACGAGCAGGGTTACATATATTTTGATGGCTCCAAAATCAGTTGCATATATGTTGGCTTTTTGAAAATAAAATTTATTTTTTAAATTTAAACTTTATTTTACTTTTTGTCTTGTGATTTTGTTGTTAATAGGGTTGTATATTTTTGTAGACTTGTTGATAAACCTTATAAAAAATAAATAAAATAAAAAGCTGCTGCAGACATGCATTTTAACTTAAAAAGTAGGCCTAACCTATTCCTTTTTTTATTTTATTATTATTTTTACATTTAAACGCATGCACAGTCGAATTTATAATCGTGATTACGGATGCCACAATTAAGTAATAGTTCAAAGACGCAATTACAAAAAAATGTCCACTTACATTATTCTGCGTGCTTAAGATGTTTGTTTTTTTACTGGTTATCTTAAGGTTTTTTTCCATTGTTTTAATTTTAGTTTTAGTATACCATGCATATATTTTTTTTATTTAAAGAAACCAAACCAATGTATAGTTTACATTTGAGGCTTAATGCTATAGAAAAGCAATACAAGGTATAAAGCTATTCAAAACATCATTTAATGTAAATTGTGATAATCGTAATTAATAATCACAATTACAATTTCCAGGGAATAATCAACAATTTTTGTCATAATCGTGCAGCCCTAATATGAGTTATTCCACAAAACCGGTATGATTTGAGTCCCTCTGACCTTTTTCAGTGTATTTTATCTATTGGGTCACCAAAATATACTTTTAAAAGCTTTTTGTATTCATTGAAATGTCTCCTTTAATAATGTTTAAAAACATGACATACATTTTATCTTCATATTAGAAATTATTTCGTTTTTTTCAGTTGACACCACCTATTTTGTCATGTCCCTCAAGGCCTTCTATGAAAGTGTACTTGGGATATGAATATGATTTTTGCCATTCCCATAAATATCATCTGTGCTTTTTTGCTGCTAATGTTTTTTTCTAAGTAAATTCATGATTATTCATTAAAATCACATTTAGCTCCATACCTCAGTAACCCCTTAACCCCGTTACACAAACCATCCTCCCCCTATAAAAATAATGAACTGATACTTATGTGACATCATTAATAGGAAGTGACATCATAGAAGTCTTCTGAACAACATTGTGAGTAGACACAGGCAAGTTACCACCTTCTTTAATAATTATAACTAAATTATGTGGTGAAATTGTGTTTGTCAATCTTAACGACTCAACCCTGTTACATCGATTAAAGATAGAAAACTATTACTTGTGAAAATTATCTTTATTTCAACATTATTCATGATTTCTTAATATCATGCATGCCATGCACTCTCCATTTATTCACTAGATTTAGAGCAGTGGCCAATTTGGGCAAAAAAATCACAACCCCATCACACCTACATTTTTTTTGTTTTTTTTGATAAGTTAGTTGAACTCTGTCTGAAATGTTAAGAGCAATCAAGAATACTGATTTTAGTTCAAATTCTGAAAAATGATGAGGTTTCTGTCACAAAAAGTGCCAATTTCAGGCTTCAGTATAGAAAAAGTGTGAGATTTTATGTAACTTTTATATTTGTAATTACTGAATTAGTGTGAGGGACATCTGATTAATAGGAAAATGTTGATTTTATCACAAATACATTTTATAATAATATTCAGAGAGCTCCCATAGTGTCCATAACTTAAAATAATGACCTATAATAATAGGGATTTGATGCCTGAGATGGGAAAATATGTTTTATTATGGTAAAAAATCTAAAAACGTGTAAGTCCAAATCGTACTGTTCCATCCCATAATACAACAATATATAATTTCCACCAGCTGTACAACTGCTACCTTCCTTCATCTTAATCGTTTTTTCATTTTCCATCATATTAGGACTCAAATAACACATTCAATTTCATATATATATTTTTTTCTTTTCAAAAGGCCTGTTGGGTTTATTTTTCACTTAAATGTTTTGTCTATCATGGAAACTCAGCGGTTTCCCCATAAACAGTTCCCTCACAGTCTCTTCATATTGTCAAAGAAAAACAAATAAATGCTTTTAAATTGTCTTTTAAAATAGTTGATTAACTTAGTATTTTATTTGTTTTGTTTAACTACGTTTTAAAACATGGAACCGTTTTAAATGTTATTTAAATGTTTTAAATATTATGTGCAATCTTGTATGTTTGTGTCGACAGCGCCACCTCTTGGCTGTAAAGTGAAAGTTGAATTCTGTTTATCGTTAGTTGCCTCCAGGAACATTAAAGAGACCAGATAGACAAAAACAGTTCGAATATATCACTTGATAACATATAGAGTAGACACAGGCTAACAGAAAACAAACACTTGAACAAGGCGGGTGTATAAATGGGTAGAAAGCCTATCTATGTGTATTGAGTGTGTCAACATGAGAAATTAGAGCACCTTAGCGATAAAACAGAGCTGTATGTATTACATTATGAAAAGCAGATGATGAAACTGATGGTTTTAGCAGCAGGAGGGTTATTAAATCCATAGATCATAGGCAAATGAGAAACTGCTGCGGGCATGTGTCACAGTCATGTTCAGTTTGCCTTAGTTTTTATGGACTTTCAGTTTGTTTTCCTTAATCACATGTTCTACTTTCCCGCCACTATCTGTCACCATGGACACTGCAGCCTTGGTGAGCAGACGAAACTTCTTTTTAAAACATTAAAAATCGTACCTATATATATATATATATATATATATATATATATATATATATATATATACAGAGCTGGGTAGATTACTTATGAATTGTAATCAGTAACTGATTCCAAATTACATGACAAAATTTGTAATCAGTAATATAATCTCTTAGATTACACATTTTTGGTAACGTAATCTGACTACATTTAGATTACTTTTGTGCTAACCCTTATTTGATGTCACATGTATTGTAGGATAATCTTGTACTATTTTGACAGAAAGAAAAAATATATTCCAAAAAATATATTCTATTCACCAGCAAGAGCCTCAACAGATTCTTTTTCAAGTCTTCAAAATACTAACACTAATGCACCTGTTAGTGTTTGCTGATAGTAACACTGAATAAAACAAAATCACATCTTATGATTTTAAAACACATTTACCTTAAATTAATAGTTAGAAAGCATTACAAAAGCATTACAAAACAAAGCATTACAAAAACAAATATTGAAAAACATGAAATTCACAGCAATATCACTGCTACATCAAATATTTCATTTATATTTCGTATATTATTATTATTATTATTATTATTATATTATTTCGTATACATATTTCATCTAGCATATTTCATATATATTCATCTATATTTCCCCCTCACCGCCGGAAAAACTCACGAACATATATAAGCGGCAGGTTTATTATGAAAAAAATATAAATGTTAAAAAAATGAAACATTAGGAGAATCAATGAATTGTGAACAATTTACTGCCATTGTGTAAATATGTAATCATGTAATCCATAAAAAAGTAACTGTAGTCTGATTACGAGTATTTTAAAAAGTAGTTTACTCTAATTACAAGTACTTGATTTTTTGGATCTGATTATGTAATCCGCTACTACCCAGCTCTGTATATATATATCAACCATATATATATATATATATATATATATACACTACCATTCAAAAGTTTGGGATCAGTAAGATTTTTAATGTTTTTAGAAGTCTCTTCTGCTCACCAAGGCTACATTTATTTAATTAAAAATACAGTAAAAACAGTAATATTGTGAAATATTATTACAATTTAAAATAACTGTTTTCTATTTGAAAATATTTTACAAAGTAATTTATTCCTGTGATCAAAGCTGAATTTTCAGCATCATTACTCTAGTCTCCAGTGTCACATGATCCTTCAGAAATCATTCTAATATGCTGACTGGAGTAATGATGCTGAAAATTCAGCTTTGATCACAGGAATTAATTACATTTTACTATATATTCACATAGAAAACAGTAATTTTAAATTGTAATAATATTTCACAATATTACTGTTTTTACTGTATTTTTAATTAAATAAATGCAAACTTCTTTTAAAACCATTAAAAATCTTACTGATCCCAAACTTTTGAACGATAGTAACACAAGTTTGTTTGTGATATGAAACCGATTTAAAGGGTTAGTTGACCCCAAAATGAAAATTCTGTCATTAGACCTTCATTCATCTTCAGAACACAAGTTATTTTTAATGAAATCTGAGCGCATTCTGTCCCTCCATTGACAGACACAAATGCCACTTTCAAGGCCCAGAAAGGTAAAGACATCATTAAAGTGATCCATGTGACTCCAGGGGTGTAACCTCTTTTTTTATTAAGCATTGTGAGTATATTCCATCCCTTAACCATAATTTACCACTTTATTTACAAAATATTAATCTCCAAAACGTGTTCACAAGAGCATCACGGCGCATGTGTGTGTTGTTGACATGAGCAGATGTTGTTACATGAACATGAATTTGAGATTAATATTTCATTAAAATATCTTCATTTGTGTTCTGAAGATGAATGAAAGTCTTACGGGTTTGAACTACATGAAGGTGAGTGTTAATGAATTTTCAATTTTGGGTGAACTAACTAAAGTCTGATGATTTTATGACCTGCTTTCTGATACCTGCTCATCTGTGATCCAGACTCTCCACTAGATGGAGCTTCAATCAAGTGTGTGCATGTGTGTGCATGTGTGTGTGTGTGTGTGTGTGTGTGTGTGTGTGTGTGTGTGTGTGTGTGTGTGTGTGTGTGTGTGTGTGTGTGTCAACAACTGAACATTTTTGTTGAGTTAATAAGTATATTAATAGTGTCAACAGAGAACAGAAAAAACACCAAACTCCATCATACAGACATCATACATGCGCAGAATCGAATACATGATGTCATGCCACGTCTGACCTCATCTAATGTTGATGACATCACGTCATTAAAAGGTTTAAAAGCTTACAAACAAATACAAAGAAGATTTACCAAGTGCATATATGATTAAATATTCAAAACAACTGAAAGAAGAAAACATAAAACAAATGAATTATCAGAAGAATAAAACTAAACTAAATTATTATGCCGTATTCTACAAATATATTTGACTTTTTGGTTTCTTACAGTCTTAATATACTTGTAGGCCTATGCATAACCTCAGCTTTGTGGTTGTTGGGTTTATTATTATCTCATTTCTGTTTGTGAAAATGGACAAACCCAGCGAATGTGTTGTTTTAACTTAATTGCAGTTTTATTTAACTCAACTATTGTTTAAAAATTTCTGTATTGCTTGATTAAAATGAACCACAAGTATGGAAATAAACATTTATTAATATGTTTAATAAATTAACATTTATTAATAAGTTTAATGAATTATAATTAAACAATAAACATTTATTAAATTGCTTATTTATAGATGTTTACCTTTTGATTATTATTGTTGCCTCTAGTAATTATATTATTTTGGGTTCATATATGTAATTTTTAAACAATAGTTTGGCAAACATTTAACCCAACCAATTGATGTAAATAAATTATCATTAAACTAAAACAAAGATTATGTTATTTGGAAAGTATACTAAACCTCAAGTAGAGTTGAAAATTTATAATATTAGAAAGAGTCTATGAAAATAAATTTCTTGGTGATATTTTAGACCACAAAATCTGCTGGAAACCACATATAAAACACATTGAAGCAAAACTGGTAAAGACTATATTAAATAAAGCGAGATATGTTCTGGATAATAAATCATTGTACATTCTGTATAATACACTTTATAGTGCCATACTTAAGTTATTGTGTGGAAATCTGGGGAAATACCTACAAAACCAACCTACAGTCATTATGCACATTACAAAAGAGAGCAATCAGAATCATAAATAATGTAGGATATCTGGAACATACAAATTCACTATTTTTGAAATCAGATGCACTATTGACCTGGTTAAATTTAAGACAGCACAAGTCATGTTTAAAGCAAGAAATAATTTACTTCCGGAAAATTTACAGAAAATGTTTATGGAGAGGCAGCGTGCAGAATTTGAGAGATGAATTAAACTTTAAAAAGCTCAACATAAGAACAACTCTAAAAGTATGTGCATCACTATATATGGGGTGAGGTTGTGGAATAATCTGGAGCAGGTGTTAAAATATTTAACAAACTTTAAACAGTTTAAAAAGTTGTATAAAAACGAGTAATTAGAAGGATATGAGGATGAACAAAAGTGAATGTGAGGGTGGGTTAAAAGATTGATCGTATTAAGACTAAAGGGTGATGGGTCGTTTGGTATAAAAGGTAAAATTTGGTTTAAGTTTTAAAAAAAAGGTTTATTTGTTATTGTGCTATGAATATACAGTCCAAAAGTTTGGAACCACTAAGATTTTTTATGTTTTTAAAAGAAGTTTCGTCTGCTCACCAAGGCTACATTTATTTAATTAAAAATACAGTAAAAACAGTAATATTGTGAAATATTATTACAATTTAAAATAACTGTTTTCTATTTGAATATATTTCACAAAGTAATTTATTCCTGTGATGCAAAGCTGAATTTTCAGCATCGTTACTCCAGTCTTCAGTGTCACATGATCCTTCAGAAATCATTCTAATATGCTGATCTGCTGCTCAAGAAACATTTAATGTGTACAATTGTACAAAATATTTGTGTACAATATTTTTTTTCAGGATTATTTGATGAATAGAAAGTTCAAACGAACAGTGTTTATCTGAAATCTAATCTTTTGTAACATTATAAATGTCTTTACTGCCACTTTTGATTGATTTAATGCATCCTTGCTGAATAAAAGTATTCATTTCTTTAATTTCTTTTCAAAAAAATAAAAATAAAAATTCTTACTGACCCCAAACTTTTGAACGGTAGTGTATAATGCTACAGAAGCTTTGTATTTCAGATAAATGCTGTTCTTTTGAACTTTCTATTCATCAAGGAATCCTGAAAAAAAAAAGTACACAACTGTTTTCAACATTGAAAATAATCATAAATGTTTATTGAGCAGCAAATCAGCATATTAGAATGATTTCTGAAGGATCATGTGACACTGAAGACTGGAGTAACGATGCTGAAAA
>VTFQ01000016.1:5120000-5125000 GCA_036281575.1 Ancherythroculter nigrocauda | reverse complement strand
ATGTTCATAATAGAAAAGTTTTTGAATAAATGAAAAGATCTGCACAGAAAGCGTTTCCAGTAACAGGTTATTATCAGTGAAGTCAATGAGATGATAGTGCAGTGTGTGTTTAATATTT
This sequence comes from Ancherythroculter nigrocauda, assembly GCA_036281575.1. Lineage (NCBI taxonomy): Eukaryota > Metazoa > Chordata > Actinopteri > Cypriniformes > Xenocyprididae > Ancherythroculter > Ancherythroculter nigrocauda. The sequence goes on along the minus strand of VTFQ01000016.1, from coordinate 5,124,882 downwards.
CAGAACGAGTGTGAATGTAGGTCAGTGTGTGAGAGTCATCAGAAGATCATGAAGATTCAGATTGAGGCCGTTATTAAGCATTCAAAATGATCTTCTCTTCCTGTTAGTTAAGACTGAAGTTATGTCATCTCGTCTCACGACGCTCTCATGAATCACGTGTCTGCTGTGAGTGAGGATGATGAGGGTCGAGTCGAGATCTTGAGCTCCTGCAGCTGTCGCAGCACATGTGGAGGGACGGGTATCTCGGACTGTAAACCATCCGTCTTGTGTGTTTCCAGCAGGAAGCCCATCTGACACATGTATGTTGTAGATCATGATGTCTGTCAGATACACCTCACTCGCTCTCATGTCGATAATGTGGCTCATTCACACACTGTTACAACCAAATTCTGCATTCGGTTTATAATATTCTCTCACTGCATTTGTTCAGATTGTGCTTGTGTTTATAAGACCCTTAATGTTCAGTGATATTATGGATTCAACTGCACTGACACTATCAGATGAGAACTAAATTGATCTGAATAATGACACTAGTTTGCATCGTTATTGTAATAATTGGCATTCTTTTTTCTTTTTTTTTTCTTCTGCTCTGGAAGTCTATTGCAGCCCATAGAACCGTTTGTGGGAAAGTTATGAAAAAATCATAAAAGTGGTCTCGTTAGATTTGGGGCGTCATGCCGAGTCGAATGATATCTAGTTTTCCCATATCGGCCATTTTGGCCCTCAGCCATTTTAAATTTTGTAGTAAAATGCTGTATTTTACGAAAGCATGAACGTATCATTACAAAACTCTGTAAGGGTCATCGGCACAATGCCCTGAAGGAGTCTGAGAAGATTTGGACCAGCGCCATCTAGTGGTGAAAAAAATTATTTACATACTTACAACTTTGGATGTGGTTGACTTATTTTCTTGAGAGTTGCCTCCTTAGATTCCTGAATCCTTGCCGAGTCCAATGATACCAAACATGCTAGGTTTCGCCTTATGGCTAATGCAATGTTGTGATTTAGCATTTAAACAACATTTGAAACCATTAGTCCGATCGAGACGCAACCACCGTAGGAAAATCAGAAACATAAGTTGTTGCTTATATTTTACGAATGCATCATTACGAAACTTGGTATGGGTCATTGGCACGATGCCCTGATGGAGTCTGAGAAGTTTTGGACCAGCGCCATCTATTGGTGAATTTTTTTTACATGCTTATAACTTTGGATTTGGTTGACTTATTTTCTCGGGAGTTGCCTCCTTAGATTCCTGAATCCTTGCCGAGTCCAATGATACCAAACATGCTAGGTTTCGCCTTATGGCTAATGCAATGTTGTGATTTAGCATTTAAACAACATTTGAAACCGTTAGTCCGATCGAGACGCAACCACCGTAGGAAAATCAGAAACATAAGTTGTTGCTTATATTTTACGAATGCATCATTACGAAACTTGGTATGGGTCATTGGCACGATGCCCTGATGGAGTCTGAGAAGTTTTGGACCAGCGCCATCTAATGGTGAATTTTTTTTACATGCTTATAACTTTGGATTTGGTTAACTTATTTTTACGTGTGATTTCATGTGATTTAGCGTTTAAACAACATTCTCAAATATCTCTGAAACCGTAGGAAATTTGGAAACATAGGTCATTGCTTAAACAATAATGGCCAAATGTCAAAATTTTGATAGTAAGTGGCAAAGAATGCAATCAAAGTCATTTTTAATGTGTTCATACATATAAATGTCTATAACTCCTAAACAAAATTATATATTTTCACCAAATTTGACACGCTTATGTATGGGGGCACTGTGAGGTCACACAAAAAAAGCAGTGGGACTGCGCCTCTTGGTGGTGCTATAATTGCACAAAACATGAAATTGGCTCTAACTACATAATCGTGGGTGTGATTGACTTCAAAATTGGCATACAGTGTGTTTGTCTCAGTTGCTATCATAGTCTATTATGACAATGTTGGTTTGCTGCTTGCTTCCTTGTTTGCTTCTGTTGTGCTAGGCCCCTTAATTGCTGCTTGCAGCTATATTTGATACTGCTATTTTAATATTTATTACTATGAAGCTGCTATTAATCTCCAACCCTAAACGTGTCTCTTTCTCTCAGTCTGAGTAGGTATAAAGATGGATGTAGTCATGTTCAGGAACCGTTTGGGGTATTTGATTAATTCAGTAACCTAAATCACTGCTATAAACAGAATCACGTCCTCAACAGAAGCTGCATTACACTCAGATTACAGCCCATAATTCCCCTGAAAATTACAGCTTTGGTCAAATGATTCATATTATGTTGTGATTCATTTTCCTCTGCGATATCTCCGTTTGTTCTTCTCAGCATGAAATGAGGAACTATTGATGGTTTGATTCACATAGACAGATGTGTGTCTGTTTGTGATGATATAATTCATGGTGTTTAACTAGAAGCTGTTTTTCATTCTTCATAAGATTCAAAAGCATAATTTTGCTTTATAAACATTTCATGTATAAAACATGACATAAATGCTTGAAAAGATGTTTCATGACATCGTCACCTTTATTTCTGTAACACTTTTTACAATACAGATTGTTTCAAAGCAGCTTTGCAGTGATAACAGGAAAATGATTCAGTGATACAAACAGGTCATATCAGCTGTACAGCAGCTCTAAAAGAAAATACAAAAGAAGTGAGGCATGTTTTACATTTATGCATTTGGCAAATGCTTTTATTCAAAGCAACTTACATTGCATTAAAGGGCACCTATTATGCAAAATTCACTTTTACATGGTGTTTGACCATAAATGTGTGTTGGCAGTGTGTGAGCAAAACCACCCTAGAATGAGAAAAATCCACCCAGTGGTTTTTTTACAATCTCAATAATTCATAAGCAATGTCTCAGAACGCCCTGTTCTAAGATTGCTCTCACTGTGACGTAGAATTGCGCTAAGCCCCACCCACGTGGTTTGATTGACAATCTGGTTTTGGCATAGACCCCGCCGTCGGTGATCTGTCAACCATCCTCCATTGTTTCAACGACAGCCGGTAATGTCTCCTAAGAAACATAAGTGTTCTGTTGTGGGATGTAATAATGAACATAGTAGTTTTCACTTACTTCCGACATCAGAGCCACTGAACGCAGTGGATGGATTTTATTTACGAAGGAAAGGCGCCACTCAAAATTCCAAAATACGTTTATGTTTGCGCGAATCATTTTTTGACTGACTGTTTTGAGAACGAGGGTCAATTCAAAGCAGGTCTTGCTTCAAAGTTAATCCTCAAGTGTGGATCGTTGCCTACTGTTCGCGATCCAACGTCACCTCCAGAAGAAGTAAGTGTATTTAATGTTTTTTGAGCAAATAGTCATTTCAGTCGATGTCAGCCAATTCAATAACAAATGCGTCTAAAGTTGTTGTCGTCGTCGTAGAATGTCTGTGTATATAATTTAAACCTTGTTTGTATAGTGTGTATCTAACGTACTTAGCAAACGTTATCACAGTATTTGTGTTTGTAGTTTCAAAAAATTGTGCGAACGTTATCACAGTGTGTGTGTGTGTGTGTGTTGCACATCCATAATTGGAAAGGGGACGCGATTAAAACTCTATAAGTACATAAATGTATCAAATAACCATTCAGAGACGTCCTGCTCCATTCTCAATTGTGTTTCTTCTGCCGGAGTCTCTTCATCATCTGGGTCTGATTCCGGTTCAAACATGTACGGCTGAATGCCATACAAAACAGCGGGTCTCTCACTCTCAGCCATTCTGCTTCTACCGACTGTTTATTGCCATAGGTATGCAAGTTACGCCCTCATCCAAAGGCAGGGCGGGCATATGCAGCTCATTTATTTTTTTATGGTGGTACACACCAAAACAGCTCTTTTTAAAACAGGCCCCAAAAATGACATTTTCAAATGGTTATAATAAATTAACTGTGGGGTATTTTGTGCTGAAACTTCACAAATACATTCTGGGGACACCCAAGACCAATATTACATCTTGTAAAAAGGGGCATAATAGGTGCCCTTTAAAGGTTTACACCCTATCAGTTCATGCATTCCCTGGAAATCACTCCCGTGACCTTGGCGTTGCATGCGCCATGATTTACAGTTTGAGCTCCAGGAAAGGCAGTGTGTTGCAGACCAACTCTTCTCCATGTATGTGTTGTGTGCGATACATGAGCGTCTAATCAGATGCACTAAACCCTCGTGTGCTGTAAACAAACCTGCTGTAAGCTGCTTGCAACCAGCAGACACGCTAAAGCCGGTGTTAACTCATCGTGTCATCAACACTAACCTCTGATGTATTATGATGCATGAATCTGTACCAGGTGTTGGTGTGTGAAATCATCATGGCTGTAGTGATCCAGGAGTTTTCTGTCAGTTCAGGAATCACACAGTTGTGTTTAACTTTATCTGAAGCATGTTTCTACACTAGAATGTTTATGGGATCGTAGTGTCAGAAGAGTTTGGACGCGTCCGCCGGTCAGGATGAGAGCAGAAACTCTCTCTCTCTCTCTTCTCTTCCTCTCTGCACTCAGGCATTTCCTGTGCTCGGTGTTCCAGCAGGCCATTTATTTCAAGGACAAAACAGCTGCGCTCACAGGCGTCCTGAGCAGATCTTGCAAGCAAATGCTTCTTCAGGCGTGCATTGACGTCTCATTCGCTCAGTGACATTAAAGTCGGCATGAAACAGAAGTTTCTTCCCTATTGTGCTGTGCTGTATATCTGAGTGAAACGGCTTCTGGAACAAGAAGAACAAATGTAGGGCGGGGCTTGATTCTGTCTGTGGGGAATTGATTGGATGGTTGAGGTCTGCTATTGGTGGATCTCATGTGAGTGACAGGTTGCCCCGCCCTCGTCATCAGAGAAGAGATGTTGCTGGAAGAGGGAGAGGAAGTTATTCTGATT
>VTFQ01000016.1:5112500-5115000 GCA_036281575.1 Ancherythroculter nigrocauda | reverse complement strand
GTGATCTAGGACATTGTATCATGTTGAATATCAAAGTTTTTTTGTGTCTATTTGTTAATAAGGGATTTGTGAACACATCAATGTTTTTGAATTTGTTGAGTGGAAGTTAATAGTTTTTATTTTAAAGGAAAAAAGAGAAAATTAGATCCTTGGGGTAAGATGGGCCACCAGAATTGGCACTGAAGACCCCAAGCAGCATGTTGTTATTATTGTTATTATTTTTAAATTGAATACTATATACTATAATATAATATTTCCATGAATTAGATGTACATTACAGACATCTTCACTCTCACTGAAACCTCTTGGTTAGTTGAGTGAAATCATTCAGTTTGATTTCAGTGTTTCTATTGTGACATATCTTCAATTAAAATATGGGCAATTAAATATGTAAATTCATATGCCTGTACACAAGTCATAAAATAATTTTATCTTTCAGATAAATCTCTTTTACTGGGTTTCTGCTTTCTCTGTCATCTGTTATTCAATTATTCAACTAAATAGTTTAAATAAATTTTAAATGGAATAGTTGATTTAGTATTTTACATTAATGATGATGACACTTTAAAAATATAAAAATATTAATAAGAATTATGTCAAAAGCAATTTATACATTCTTTAAAAGTTTATCCATGGGGATATTACCTTTTAATATTTTACATTTTGTGCTAAAACAACTAAATTAGCAAATACTTCTATTTATTTCCTATAATAACACATTGGCTGATAATCATCATCCTGCACATGCTAAACTTATATCTAAATATGTTACAGTTTAAAATTAAATCCACATTAGGGCAAGGCGATATGGCCAAAAATATTATCACAGTATTTTTTTTTCCATATCATAGTGTGGTTTCTATAGAAACAGTCAGATGCGCGCCTCGAAGAGACGCGCATTTAGGTATGCGCATGCGCATTAGCTTGATCCAGCCTGAAAAATTGTTTTTTTGTCATGATTCGAGGAAAAAAAAAAATAGACAGTTGTTGTCAGATTTCTTTGGTGATTACAAATATGAAATTTAATCGAAAGCTTGGCAAACAGCTTTGGAGAATTTGATGTTTCCCCATTCAAAGAGATAGGAGCTGCACTTATTAGATGCCCGAGAGGCGTTTCAAAGATGGCCGCCGAGTGAAATTACTTGTCTTAAAGGGACTTTGGTGATACGCTGTTAGATTAATCCATTGAATAAAAATATCCATAGTTATCAACGTAAATTGTATCGCGATATGATATCGTTTATCGTTTTAATGTCATACTATTATATCGCGTGTCAAATATTTATATCTCACTTTTTGACCGTTAAAACAAGCGTCACGCTGTGTTTATGTTTGGATTTTGTAAATAACAGCAAAGCCCCGCCTCCTTTGTTTTGATTGGCTATCGCCGCCATTCTGTCATTAACGGTAACAAACGCCGTTAGACTGTTGATCAGCTCAGATGAGAGAGTCGGTTATCTTGTTGACATTGTCAATTTTGGGACACCAAAGTACAGTTATTATTATTAGGCAGTTATTTCACGACTTTTATTATACACCACGGATAAAAAATACAGACTCCGGACCTCAATGGTTGGTGTGGACGTCGAGTTTAAGTCACTGAATGGCTTTTCTGAGGTAAATTTGACGTGACATATTGTTCTCAAGCTGTTTATTTGAAGTCTTTCCGCGGTTGAAATACTGATTTCATTTCAGTAAGTTCTACTGTACTTTTCAATTCTCCTTCTGATGTTCATTCATGTTTATTTGCTGCTGTAACTAGTTAAGAAGAAGAGATGATCGGTTCAACTGAGGCGCTACAGCGATCTGTCACTCACCACACATTAAAGAGACACAAAAAACATTCATTCAATCACGATAAAGCTGACAGGATTTAAAAGCTGATTCTTTGTTTCATATCAAAAGTATCAAAGCACAAAGATTATTGGATGGCATTAGTGTTGTTTTTTGTTAACGCATCGACTGAAAACAACAGAGACTAAAAGATCGATTCTTTGAATCTAAGTGATATAGAGATCAAAGTGAATATCAATTGAAATCTAATATTGCCAGCCCAGCACTAGTGATGTTGATTATGATGATGTAGTTTCAGTGTGGCAGTGATTTTCATTTCTCTGTCAGACTGAAGCAGCAGCAGAAAGTGGGTCAGAGAAACCGACAGACAGACAGAGAGAGACAGACAGCTGTGTGGATGTTGACATCTCTGGAAATGGTTTTGTGTGGAATGAGCTCTGGGTGGAGAGAGACGGATTCCTTGTGTGTGTGTGTGTTCTGTAACTCAGAGCAGCTGTGATGCAGGAAAAGGAAATGCCTGAGAGTCTCATTTCACCAGCGCTGGATCTCATCACAGAAACACACTGAACGCACCCATCACACACACACACACACACACACTACACAGAGAGAGAAGACATGGTGTAGCACAGAATGTTTACCATGTTCATTGATATTTATGTCCGTTTGAATGTGAACGCTTGAAAGACTCATCTGTCTGAAACTA
>VTFQ01000016.1:4947500-5110000 GCA_036281575.1 Ancherythroculter nigrocauda | reverse complement strand
ATTTTTGGTTTGAGTGTATATAGTACAGGAACTTACTGTTGGCCACATTTTTACAGATTTTTACTGTTAAAATTATAGTAAAACAAATTTTTACAGTGTGACGGTGCCGAACGCTGCAGATGCCTGACGCGGTGAACGCATGCTAATCAAAGTGACTCCTTGACTGGTTTAAAGCATTAAAGGGACAGTTTCTCCTATAAATGATCATTCTGTCATCACCTGTGTGACTTTCTTCTGTGGAACACAAAAGTTGATTTTTTTGAGAAATGTCCATACAGTGAAAATCAATGGTGTCCATTGTTGTTTGGTCCACAACGTTTTTCATAATATATTCTTTTACAATAGAAATAAATGTTGGGCAAGATGACATGAGAAAAATGTTAACAACATGAGGGCGAGTAAATGATGACAGAACGATCATTTCTGGGTGAAACATTCCTTTAAATTTCATATTGTTGTATCTCTGTTTATTGTGTTTGTAAGAGCTGTAATGTCTGATGTTCCTGTCTTTCCTCTTGTTGTGTCACGACAGTATCCTCACTTCCTGAAGAGAGACGCCAACCGCCTACAGATTATGCTGCAGAGAAGAAAACGCTACAAAAACAGAACAATTCTGGGCTATAAGACTCTCGCTGTCGGAGTCATTGACATGGCGGAGGTAAAAGCCCATTCACACCAAGAACAATAACTATAATGATAACTATATTAGTGTTCACACCAGCGGTGAATAACGTTCTGTTTATTAGTCGTCTGCTGCTTTAAATGCTCAAGCTTGTTAAAGCAGGATTGATTCTGATTGGCTGCCAGTGTTTTTAGTGTTCATCAGCTGGAAAAGTTGTGAATGCAAGCAGATGTGTCAGGCTGTCTGTCTGCTCTGCTCCTTGGAGACACAGACATGCCTAAAGTTTAAATGCTCATTGAGGTTTTTCCAGTGTAACACTAGCTCTGTTTGAATGCTTCAGTTTGAAGTCAATAACCAAAACTTCCTTGTTAATACAGGCTATAATGTCTTCTCTATAACTTTGTACAAATATAATATTGTTTAGGTGGAGGCTTTACATTTTTGTATATATTTTTAAATCTTACAATAAATGAAGAATAGATGCAGCTCCTGTGAGTTTGAAGACTGGTCAGTAGCAGTGAAATGTTCAGTGACTGACAGCAGATGGTGTTTGATCAGGTGATGCAGCATCCAACAGACGGCGGTCAGATTCTGGCTCTCCATAGCAACATGAAGGACGCGCCAGCACGCGTGGCGGAGATCAGCGTGTTCTCACTGTCCAGTCAACCCATTGACTACGAGTATGGCAGCAGTCAGACGGGAGCCAAGACAAAATCCTCGGGTATGGACACACACGGTTATTCTGTAGATGGTTCTGATATTTGTTCAATTGAGCTCCTTCATTCAGGTTTTTGCAGTGTTTCGTCAGTAGAACTATACGAAAACACATAAAATAGCAGCAATTAAGGGGCCAAGCACAACAGAAGCAAACAAGGAAGCTAGCAAAAGAAGCTACGTGTGTGTATGTTTGTGCGTGTACATACCTCAATTAAATAAATTTTGAAATATAAAAAAAAAAAAAAATGCTCAAACATCCATTTTGTAACAGATGTGCGTGTTTATTTTAGCTATTCCGTCAGTGAAATGACACACTACAGCCTGTAAAACTATGAAATAAATATCGGTAAATAATGGTTACCTAAATAATAAAGGTTAAATATTATTCTAAAAAAACATTAGTTTTTTATTTCCACACAAATATGAGTCATATAACCGCTCTGCACTTTGAGAGGGATGTGGGACACGAGCAGGAAAAGATCTCTTTAATAATATCTTCATGTTATCTCCTGATGTTACAAGCAACTGACACTTGTTGTAAAAGGTCTGAAGAGCGAGTTTCATCCTCCGCAGGGGCAAGACATTCAGGCTATGTTTAATTTTGCGCTGTCAGAGAAAGCGAAAGTAAAAATTACATATATTATACAAATAAACTTGACGCGCCATATAAAGTATAATAACAAGCACAAACTGTGTTAAATAGAAATTGATTTTGAATTGCAAGCAAAAAGGTTTCTGTCCTACGGTGTTTTTTTCTACTTTACCACAGTAAAGAATGCGAATAGCCTATAATAGGCCTAAATGCGAACGAAAGAAATAAACGTTTATAATCCCCTGCGTGAGTGATGATTTGGGAAAAGAAACAGAGATTCCATGTTCAGTGGAATAACTAATGGTATATTGTTAAATTCTCTGCTAATCGGGTGACCAGGTCGCGATTGACAAAACAGAATACAATTCTTAAATTTATGGACTCACGTAGGCTACCTCTCATTCGGCATGAACCAAAATGTTTCCGTGGCTGCGATGTCACATTTAATTGCTAACCTATTATTTATTTTGTAAACAAAGCGTTGTGCTTCACTCGTGTCATATTCAAGTAAATACTGCCACAGCCCTATCAAGTGGGTACCGAATATACCCGGAATCTCGGTACTACCGGTACTACAGAAATGCTGGTATCGTCACATTTTCAAAATTTCAGTACCGACTTTTGTACCGAAGTACCGGTACTTTTGACAACACTGAGCCAATTTCATGTTTTGTTCAATTAAAGCGCCAGCAAGTGGCGCAGTCCCACCGTTTTTTGTGTGTCCTCAGAGTGCCCTCATACATAAACGTGTGGTGTGTTTGGTGAAAATATCTAATTTTGTTTAGGGGTTATAGACATTTATATGTATGAACACATAAAAAATTTCCATTTCGTTTCGATTGGACTAATGGTTTCGAAGATATTTGCGAATGTTGTTTAAATGCTAAATCACAATGTTGCAATAACCATAAGGCGAAACCTAGCATGTTTAGTATTACTGGACTCGGCAAGGATTCAGGAATCCAAGGAGATGACTCCTGTGAAAATGAGTCAACTACATCCAAAGTTATAAGTATGTATTAAAAAAAAAAAAATCACCACTAGGTGGTGCTGGTCCAAAACTTCTCAGACTCCTTCAGGGCATTGTGCTGATGACCCATAGAGAGTTTTGTAATGATACGTTCGTGGGTTCGTAAAATACTGCATTTTACTACAAAATTCAAAGTGGCTGACACCCAAAATGGCCAATATGGAAAATTGGATATTATTCAACTTGGCATGACATCCCAATTCTAACGAAACCATGATTTTATGATTTTTGGACATACCGTTCAGAAGTTAAAAAGAAAAATAGCCATTTTTCTTACCTCCTGACCAGTAGGTGGCACTGTGCCGAAACACTGCATGGCACCTCAGGTCATGCTTGTGATGACATCGACCAAGTTTGGTCTGAATACAATGTTTTAAAGAAATAGTCTATTTTCACAAGCGCTACGTAAAATTCGTTTGCACGTTTTTCGCAAATGGTTCGACAAATCGACTTGAATTCCACAACTTTTTGTTGGCATGGTCTGATGATCTGGGCCAGTTTTCATGAAAATTGGAGCAACGGCCTAGGAGGAGTTCAAAAAAGGCTCTATCTCTAGGAATAACAGTACAGAGAAGAGATGAGATGTCTATCCCTCACAGCCTCGCTCGTTAAAGATCAAAGATGAAGCTGCTGTGAATAAGGTCTAGTAGGATGATTTGAATGTAGACATCTGATCTGTTCATGTGGCACTATTAATAACACACAACGTCAGACGTCCAGATCAGAACACGATGTCACTGATCATCACTGAAAGATGCCGAGAGGAGGGTCGAGTTACAGATGTGCTTGTGTGTGACCTCTGACCTGTGTGTGTTTCTCAGATCGTTCTCCTGATATGGATAATTACTCTGAGGATGATGATGACAGTTATTCATCAGGGCAGGAGGGCAGTGATGATGCTGTACACGGACAGGTGAGACACCAAATCATTCAGTCTGTTCATATACTCTGTCATTGACTCTTGATGGATCATTGTGATGAGGTCATCAGCGTTGGTGTCATCGTCACAGCAACATCACACCATTTCTATATGACATGTTGATTCATAAAAAAGTGCAATACCTAAAACACTGTTTATACTTTTATTTAACATATCCTGACCCTTTATCATGTGCATTCCCTTGCATACTTAAATATACTGTTGGTTTTGTTCATATGTATTTTGTCTATGTTTATATTATGTTATCTACTGTACTACATATTTATTGTGTTTAATTATGCTGGCAATAAATCTGATTCTGATTTCTACTTCCTGTGTTGTAGGATTTGTATGATGAAGATGACGACATACGGAAGCCAAAAAAAACCCAGACGGAAAATTATCCGATCAGTCTCAATGACACGAGTGAGGAGCGCTCTGTCTGTCTGTCTGTCTGTCTCTCTGACTGTCTCTCTGTATGGCAGTAACACAGGAGAGGATGTTCATTCATTCATTCATGTTTATTTGTACAGCGCTTCACACAATGCAAATTGTTTTACAGCAGGTTTACAGGAAATGCATGTCAGTGACATAATGTCATTTGTCCCTGATGAACATGGGAACTAGAGTTAAATCATGAAATTGAGATTTGTAGTCTGGTAACCTGGTGATGGGCATCCCGAGATAAAAAAACAGAACAACATCCAGGAAGGATGAGTTAGCTGCTGTTGATATTATTTCAGCAGCAAATTGAAGTCTGTCTAGTATCTCAGGCTGAACATCACCTACTTCCTCTACTGCTGTTCAGAAGAGATTCTCAGTGGGTTTATGGGTACAGAATGTGTCCAGTGTAGTGCAATGATACAGTGAGACTAACCATGATTCTGAGCTGCAGTTTTTGTGTCTCTTCATTCACAGCAACCCAACTTCAAGCAGAAGTTTGTGGCTTTACTGAAGAGATTCAAAGTCACAGATGAGGTGAGTCTGTCTGTTGATCCATCAGCCCTTTCAGGGGGTTTTCACACTGGGCACGTTTGCTGCGGTCTGAATCCGAGTGCGATTGTTCCTCCTGTCTGTGCGCAGCTCACATGATAGAGAATACAATGGGGGTCAATAAATTGTTTTTTCATTTATTTGGTGCTATTATGTGCTATTTCTGCTGCTCACAGACAGTCTCTTTTGATCTCTTACTCGCCTTTCATTGAACTAATAATGTTGTCATCAGCATGTTAGTTTCCTTTCTGAACGTGCGGATCTGTTTCACATTCACAAATTGCTCCTCAGTTCAGGTGCAGCTGAACGTAGTTCTACATGTGTTCATTACTGTGCTGCACATGACAGCTGTACATTAATTCAATTAAATTCACATTTATTTGTATAGCGCTTTTCACAATCCATATCGTTTCAAAGCAGCTTTACAGGAAATACATGTCAACATTACAGTTTAGAGTGATCTGTTTTCAGAGGGGACTGTGTCCAAATTATGTAATTTCAGAAATGTACATATACAAATAATGCAGTTTGCTAACAATGTATTAATTTAAACAATGTGTTAATGTGATGTAGAAACAATGAGCTCATTAAAGTAATTAATATGTGTTAAAAATGACCAACATTATAACACGCAATTGCGAGTTTATATCTCACAATTCTGACTTTATATCTCACAATTCTGACTTTATATCACACAATTCTGACTTTATATCTCACAATTCTGACTTTATATCACACAATTCTGACTTTATATCTCACAATTCTGACTTTATATCTCACAATTCTGACTTTATCACAATTCTGTCTTTATATCACACAATTCTGACTTTATATCACACAATTCTGACTTTATATCACACAATTCTGACTTTATATCTCACAATTCTGTCTTTATATCTCACAATTCTGACTTTATATCTCACAATTCTGACTTTATATCTCACAATTCTGTCTTTATATCTCACAATTCTGACTTTATATCTCACAATTCTGACTTTATATCACACAATTCTGACTTTATATCTCACAATTCTGACTTTATATCACACAATTCTGACTTTATATCTCACAATTCTGACTTTATATCACACAATTCTGACTTTATATCTCAATTCTGACTTTATATCACACAATTCTGACTTTATATCTCACAATTCTGACTTTATATCTCACAATTCTGACTTTATATCACACAATTCTGTCTTTATATCTCACAATTCTGACTTTATATCTCACAATTCTGACTTTATATCACACAATTCTGACTTTATATCTCACAATTCTGACTTTATATCTCACAATTCTGACTTTATATCACACAATTCTGTCTTTATATCTCACAATTCTGACTTTATATCTCACAATTCTGACTTTATATCACACAATTCTGACTTTATATCACACAATTCTGTCTTTATATCTCACAATTCTGACTTTATATCTCACAATTCTGACTTTATAACTCGCAATTCTGTCTTTATATCTCACAATTCTGACTTTATATCTCACAATTCTGACTTTATATCACACAATTCGGACTTTATATCGCTCAATTCTGACTTTATATCTCACAATTCTGACTTATATCACACAATTCTGACTTTATATCTCACAATTCTGTTCTACTTTTATCACAATTCTGACTTTATATCTCACAATTCTGTCTTTATATCTCACAATTCTGACTTTATATCTCACAATTCTGACTTTATATCACACAATTCTGACTTTATATCACACAATTCTGACTTTATATCTCACAATTTTGACTTAATATCACACAATTCTGACTTTATATCTCACATTTCTGACTTTATATCACACAATTCTGACTTTATATCTCACAATTCTGACTTTATATCACGCAATTCTGACTTTATATCTCAAAATTCTGTCTTTATATCACGCAATTCTGACTCTATATCACACAATTCTGACTTTATATCTCACAATTCTGACTTTATATCTCACAATTCTGACTTTATATCTCACAATTCTGTCTTTATATCTCACAATTCTGACTTTATATCTCACAATTCTGACTTTATATCACACAATTCTGACTTTATATCACACAATTCTGACTTTATATCACACAATTCTGACTTTATATCTCACAATTCTGACTTTATATCACACAATTCTGACTTTATATCTCACAATTCTGACTTTATATCACACAATTCTGACTTTATATCTCACAATTCTGTCTTTATATCTCACAATTCTGACTTTATATCTCACAATTCTGACTTTATATCACACAATTCTGACTTTATATCACACAATTCTGACTTTATATCTCACAATTTTGACTTAATATCACACAATTCTGACTTTATATCACACAATTCTGACTTTATATCTCACAATTCTGACTTTATATCACACAATTCTGACTTTATATCACACATTCTGACTTTATATCACACAATTCTGACTTTATATCTCACAATTGTTCTTTATATCCACATTCTGACTTTATATCACACATTCTGACTTTATCACACAATTCTGACTTTATATCTTCACAATTGTCTTTATATCTCACAATTCTGACTTTATATCACACAATTCTGACTTTATATCTCACAATTCTGACTTTATATCTCACAATTCTGACTTTATATCAATTACCTTTTTTATTTTTTATTCCATGGCGGTGTGAAAAACTAGCAGTGTGAAAACCCCCTCAGTCTCATTTAAGTCAATCTGAATTAATCTGATTTCAGATTCTAAAAGCTCTGGTTATATGAACCCTAAACTTTGCAATCCGATTCACATTTACATGTGCATTACATGTACAATACAGCAATACATGTATAATTGTCATTTTTCAATTGACACATCTAACAAGAAAGCTAAAAAAAGTCAAAAGAGCTTTTAATATGAATATTTATTTTGTAAATATTCAGTCACTTGCACAGACCAGTTCGTAAGACGTGAATAAACATACGCATGTTCATAAGACGTAAACATACACACATCGATTGATTAAGGTGTTTACATGTAGGGTTTTCAATCCAGTTGAGCCATCAGTCAGATCATAAATAGATTATGTAGTTGCATGTAAACGTAGCTATTGTTTTTGTTGTTTTCTCTGTTTGATTTGTTGCTGATGTGCACAGGTTCTGGACTCAGACCGGTGGATCAGACGCAGGAAGTGGAGGAGGATCTGGACCTGCTGTATGACAGTCTGGAGGTTTATCAGAGTGACAGCGGCCCAGAGCTGGAGGACAACGAGAGCATCCTGAGCACCCCGAAACCCAAACTCAAGTATGAGCCATCTGATGTTCTTCAGCTTCTCATGAGCTGTTTGTGTTGTTCAAAAAAGTGGTGGTGTGATGAAATGTCAGCGGTTGCTGTATGAATCAGTCGCGCCGGAGCTGCCGGAGCTGAATGAGTGTGTGTGTGTTTCAGGCCCTTTTTTGAGGGAATGTCTCACTCCAGTTCTCAAACAGAGATCGGCAGCATTCACAGTCACAATCAACACCGAGACGCAACGTTCAACACGGTGAGATTCACACCACACACACCACATACATGAGTCTTAAGGGCTCATTTAAAAACAGACCGAATACTCAGTGGTAGGTTTATTTCACAACCTGAGAAACACTCTTAATTTAGCAGACTTCTCACACCAGCGGCTCCAGTATATAAACAGGCTGATATCATCACGTCATGTTTATGAATGTGGATTGAATATTAATCCTAGTGTGTGCTGGATTACACACACACACCAAACGGGGCATGGGGCATCGGGATGTTTGGGAGTTTATGGGTATTTTTAGGGCCTGACATCAGATCTGTGTGTGTTCCTGATCCATTACTGGAATCACAAGCATCTAAGAGGGAGACGAGGCACAAACGGCACATTTAGAAACGTCTGCACATTCCGCTGGAGATTGAAAACACACTCGACCCGCCGTCTGTCGCAGAGGAGAGTTTGTGCAGCATTTACACACACACACTCATCTCTCTCACACATGCACACACACACACACGCTCACACAGATACTTTGCATGAGCTGCACTTTATTTGTACCTTTTGTTTTATTAGTATATTTTTATTTATCTGTTTACCTTTTTTAGAATTGGAAAGATAATGAAGATAAGTGAGATCTCTGATTGAATTCCTTGAAAACCAAAAACGTAGTGCTTGAAAAGTCCTTGAAAGTCCTGGAATTTGATTTTACAGTATCTGTACGAACCCTGTTATCCCTGCACTGACATCACAGATCTGAGCACAGCGCCCCCGTCAGGATGACACCCACACATAAATCAGTGCTGTTATCTTCCTGTGCAGGGCTGTGACTTCCTGTCGGTGGAGAGGTGTAGACAGCCGGCTCGCGGCAGCAGGAGGACAGCGGGATGGACACCAGTGCTGGGGTGAGAGTTCAGCGTCACACACCTTCATTGATTCCCATTCCATCCCAACGGAACAGTCCCAGTTCTGAGAACAGAATCATAATAAGCATTCATGGAACAATGTCACTTACTTGTACAAATTTAACAAAAGTTAAGTTACGCCAAAGATGGAGCAGTGCGTTCTTCCCAAATAGGTATTAAAAGTTCCCACATATCTAGCACATATTTCATTTTTAATTCTGTTTTTAAGAACTCATTATGCAACTAAGCTGTGATTGAGGTGTCTTGGGTGACTTAAACTCATCGTATTCTCCTTTGAAAAAGTCTTTAGTTATTTCAACATTGTCTCCTCTGACAAACAAAGCCATTATTGGGTCAGGATGAATTCTTAAATTAAAAGCTGATTTTAAAATTTCAAAACATGAATCTTGTCAGTTTGTAACATGTGTTTTAGATCTGTAACAGTCATGTGTTTCTCATCTCTATGTGGTTGCAGTTGAGCAACATCAAGTTGTACGTGTTTGAAAGAAGTTCTTAAGGTTCTGCCAGTATTTTCTCTGTTGTGTGCTGCTTCTGACCGGTTTCTTTGGCTGAGGATCTGATCTGATGTGCTGTGGTGTAGAGTCTCTCTCTCTCTCTCTCTCTCTCTCTCTCTTTCTGTCTCTAATTGAGCTCCACCCTGCATGTCGTCTCTCCTGCCCTTTCCCACCCTGTGAGTTTCCTACATTATTCAGGTCCAAAGGAAATGAGCCACCCGCCTGCTGTGACCTGTGACCTTTGCTTCCGACACAGGCGCAGCTCAATATGTTTCATTCAAACCTGAACTCCAGGAATGACATGAAAGAGACATTCCTCTATGCATGCATGAATTATCTATCAGCATTTAAATGCACACACACACATATACATATATATATATATATATATATATATATATATATATATATATATATATATATATATATATAATATTGTGTTTCCACAAAAATATGAAGCAGCAAAACTGTTTCCAACATTGATAATAATAATCTCTCACTGTGTTTCTGCAGGAAGTTGATGCAGAGCATCATGGGATAGTAATGGCAGACGTGTTGGAGCCCAGCAGCGATCGATTGAACAGCTCCGGTGGAAAACTCTGCAAGACTGAGTCCCAGAATCAAATGAGTCCCAGGTACGGCTCACGTTTATGCGCTCGTTTCACACTTGTCTGATCCTGAAGTTCTGCGTAGTGTTTTTTCATCAGAGTACAGAGTGTAATGACCAGTTTGAGTGATTGACTCCTGCAGCGCTGAAGATCTGTCCGTGTTTATGACCTCCAGTAAAGCGGAGAACAGGGTCCCGCGGCGGGCGCGCAGCACGTCCATGAAGGACAGACAGAACTCCAGAGCACAGAGCGACCGCACGGCTAGCGTGGACAGCGAGTATTCGCCCGACAGCCGCTTCGCGGCACAGGTACGTCTCTGAGGATCACACAGGTTCATCCAGCTCAACTCTCATCTGTCATTCCACAGAACTAAAGCAGCTCAGCTTGAACTCTGGGATAAATCAGAATTAGGAACTATGAATCATGTGTGTGTTTCTGTCATTCAGGTGCCCAGGAAATCTGTGTATGACCAGCTCAATCAGATCCTGATCTCAGACGAGAGACTCCCGGAGAACATCATCCTCATCAATACAGTGGACTGGCAGGGGCAGGTGTGTGTTCAACGACATTTTAGAGATTCTCAGCGCTTGCAACGCCAGACTCATGTGTTCGATTCCCAGGGAATGCATGAACTTCATGATGTAACTCTGAATGCAGTTGATGCCACTTTGGATAAGAGCATCTGCCAAATGTAGAAATCTAGTAGTTCTGCATAGTAATTAAATTATTTGACTCCTCCTCATTCATGTCCATAAATCAGTATACAGATGTGTTTATGGTCATTTATTTTAAAGGGGTCCTTGATTATGTTTTCACTTTTTTAACTTTAGTTAGTGTGTAATGTTGCTGTTTGAGCATAAACAACATCTGCAAAGTTATGACGCTCAAAGTTTAATGCAAAGGGAGATATTTTATTTTATTTTATAGAAATCTCTTTTTAAGGACTACAACAAACGGCTGGTAGGGACTACAATGAGCTTCTTCCCGGGTTGGTGACATCACAAACCCCAAAATTTACATAAACCCCGCCCCCGAGAACACGCTGCAAAGGGACTGAGGCCATGTTGGGCTGCTTTAGAGAAGAGGAAGAGTTGTTGTAGTAGAGTGTTGTTCTCATGCCATCATTTTACGCCGGACTGCTTCACAAATGAGGGTCAATTCAACACTGGATCTGCACAAAAGATTAACATGACGGCACATGCTAGTGGATGAGTTGAATCAACTCCACAGCAACTACATAAATTTATCCACTAACCAGAAACGTCCAGTTTCATTCTAAAAGTTGTAACTTCTTCCTGAGTCTCTCCATCAGTGTCGACTCCGGTTTGAACAATGTAAGGCTGAACACCGTTACTGACAATCCTCATTTTGGCTGCGTGAGATTCTCCAGCTTTGTTGTTAAGCAAACGAAACACGAGCTGTTAAAGCTCCGCCCTCTTCTGGAAAGGGGGCCAGGAGCAGCAGCTCATTTGCATTTAAAGGTACACACACAAAAATGGTGTGTTTTGCTCACACCCAAATGGTGCAAATTTGACAAGCCATAATAAATGATCTGTGGGGTATTTTGAGCTGAAACTTCACAGACACATTCTGGGGACACCAGAGACTTATATTACATCTTGTGAAAAGGGGCATTATATAGGTCCTATATATATAGGTCTTTAATGTGTGTAAATCAGTCTCACATTGACTTCATAGTGTCTCATCATCACTGCAGTTTGGACATAAATGAACAGTTTTGTAACAGAATTATGATGAATACAGGTGTATACAGGCATAATCTTAGACAGATTTGTACTGAATTGTGTGTTGTTGTTCAGTATGTGGCGGAAGTGCTGCAGAAACACGCTCAGCCCATCGTGTCGACCTGCTCCTCCGCTGATGTCCAGGCCGCATTTAACACCATCGTCACACGCATCCAGAGATTGTGAGTGACCGAACACACACACTCACACGCTTACTGCACACACACACACACACACATTTGTTTTTGTGAATTGTGGGGACATTCCATAGACGTAATGGTTTTTATACTGTACAAACCATATGTTCTCTCCCCCTACACTACTCCTACCCCTAAACCTACCCATCACAGGAAACTGTGCACACTTTTACTTTATCAAAAAAACTCATTCTGTATGATTTATAAGCCTTTTTAAAAATGGGGACATGGAGTAATGTCCTCATAAGTCACCCTCTCCTTGTAATACCTGTCATACTCATGTCATTATACAAATTTGTGTCCTGATATGTCACAAAAACACGCACACTCACAGACACACACACACAAACACAAACACAGGATCACAGCTCTATAAATACAGTGTTTTTCTGTAAGCATGTGTCTCTGATCATCGTAATGGTTTATTATCATTTGTCTCTTGAGCGTCTACAGCTATTAGCGTGATATGATCCTCATAACACTCACTGAACCCAAACACTCTAACACACACTCTAATCAGCCAATCAGAATCCATCCTGCTTTAAAGAGCTCGAGCACTTAAAGCAGCAGACAGCACACTTATTATAAATAGAACGTTTTCTGCTGGTGTAGACGCTAATTTAGCTACCGTTATAGTGAATATATTTATAGTTATCAATATAGTTATAGTTACTACAGCTATCGTTTTATAGTTACAATGATATTTATTGTTAGAGTTATAATTCTGCTTTTTGTTATAGTTATTTATGGTTATTATATTTATCATTATAGTTATCATTACATTTGATTTGTATTTCTCATATATATGAGAGGCAGTGTTCCTCTCGTCTCATTATGTTTGAGTCGGTCTGACAAAATCAGGATCAGTGCTTGACCATGTCATGTGACTCCCCCTGCAGCTGTAACTGTAACGCTCAGACTCCACCCACTGTCAAGGTGGGTGTGGCGGGCGATCAGAGCTACCTCAGCACCGTGCTGCGCTTCTTTGTAGAGCAACTGGCCAATAAGACGCCTGATTGGCTGAGCTACATCCGCTTCCTCATCATCCCAATCGGTGAGTCCAGACGCAGATCTTCATGTCAGTTGTTTTCAGGGTTAATAATACTGGTTTATTGTTTTTACACACTACCTGCGTCTGTTTCACAGGTTCACATCCTCTTGCCAAATACGTGTCATCGTTCGACAGTAAATTCAGCAGTATGTTCATGGAGCCGTCGTGGAGGGAGCTGTTCTGCCGGTCAGAGCCTCCGAGCGCAGGTGATGTGTGTGACACTAATGAACATTAAATGAGCTGTTCAGATGTGTTTGTTAACAAGACTTCAGTTGGGAGGGGAGATATTCAGGGACTGACAGATGTGTGTGAGTGTCTGTTTCACCTGCATCTGTCTCACATTAGACTCATATCCCATCAGACCTCACTGCCACAGGATCGTCTCACGCTCACTTACACGGGTTTGACCTCGATATGGAGATAGATGTGCTGTTGCAGAATTTTAACCTGCTATCTGTCTCCACAGACTCTGTTGATGTAGCTGGACGGATCATTCAGTATCTGGCTGGAGCGAATGTGTCTCATCAGTTTCCCATCTCTGAGGCCATGCTCACCTACAGACAGAAGAGGTACGTGTGCACGTGAGGGTGTGTGTTCAATCGGTTCTTGAGGAAATAGTGTGATATCTGCATCATATTCAAATCAGTTTAAATCAGAGGCTTCTAGAGTCACTAATTCTTCTCTGTAATGACTTGCACTCGTCCTGACCGCTGTTTTGTCTGTGATTCAGGGAGTTTCGCTCATCCCAAATGGTCATAAAGTTCCAAACCAAAAACACTAGTTGGAGTCGCAGTGTTCTTTATCAACCCTACTGTATCATATTTTAAACGTGAATTTCTAAAAATTTCTAAAACATTGCTGATAAACCTGTTGCACACAATCTTCTACAGTCCTTCTGTTGTCTGATTGATAGTTTATCAAGTAAAAGTCTTTTAGTATATTTGTACAAATGTCCTCCTTCAGCTCGTGCTTCACGTGTCTTTTTGCTGCTGCACTGATTTTTATCAAACAAACGTAATAATAAATTTGATATTGTTAGTAATATTTCAACTGGACTGAAGTAACTTCGGTTTACCTGATTATCCAGACATCATTTTTAGAATAATGAGTATCAAATATGATCATCAGGCTTTTGAGGAAGGTTTATTTGTTCATTGTTTTGCATTGCATTATGTTTTAAAACTACAAAGCTTTGATCATAAAACTAAGCATTTAAATATCATCTTCATAATACATATTAGTGCTTCCCACAGGTTTGAAATATACTTGCGGTGGTAGCCGGGTGAAAAATCCTCCTATTACCCACGGCACAAAAATGTTCTACTACATGTGACAAACAAATAATGTGTGATTTTTAACAGTATTTTTATTTATTGAAATTCATTTTAATTACATAGCATACTATTACATTTAATTACATACTAATATTATGTATTGTAAATTATTCAAAATTACAGCATTTAAATTGTTCTCCTTTTCCTATGTTCTCCTTGCTGTCATATAGTGTCTCTCTCAGTGAATGGGACACAGATTTTACTAGTAAAATTTAAATAATGAATAATATAACTGTCAAATAAGTTTCTTAGTCTTTTCTTCCTGTGGGGGAGACTACAATAATTTACTATGAATTAAATTAAAATCAAATTAAATACAATTTATAGTGTAACCAAAATACCAATAATGCCCAGAGGAAAAAAAAAAAAACTTGGCGTGTGACTTTTAATTATAAACAAGCCCGAAATTCACCGGGACTCTTATTTTGAAATGTCTACACAATTGCAGGCTGATCTTTCAGATTCTTACAATCATCTAAAACATATTATATAAAGGCCATGAAGTAGACTTTGTAATAATTCATCAACTTGAGTTCATTAGCAATCGCTTGGCATAAATCCGCGCTTTTCATTGATTGAGAATCACTTTGAAGCAGTCTGAAGCGCTGTTGCGCAAGCCTGTAGAACGTGCAACAGCGCCGCCTTGTGACTTTGCAAAATGCAGCGCTCTTTGTGAAAACAGTTCTGACGCACACATAACGAGCAGGTATGAAACGCGTATTTTCCACTAGTTAATCTATTGCGGATGGTTTCATTATCTTCGGCGGATACAAAAGTATATGAGGATAAAAGTAATAAAAGCATAAATGTCTCCAAATATACTTGGGCGGCCGTTAATAAACCTGGGTGGCCCGCCCAAGTAAAGTCTATGTGTGGGAAGCACTGCATATTAATGGCATATCTGAGGGTGCAAAAAAATCAAAATATAGAGAAAATCACCTTTAAAGTTGTTCAAATGAAGTCCTTAGCAATGCATATGCACTCACAAAAATATTTTTTATATATATATATTTAGGGTAATATATTTACAAAATATCTTCATGGAACATGATCTATACTTAATATCCTAATGATTTTTGGCATAAAAGAAAAATCGATAATTTTGACCCATACAATGTATTGTTGGCTATTGCTACAAATATACCCGTGCGACTTATGACTGGTTTTGTGGTCCAGGGTCACATATAAGTATCTGCTATACCATTATAAAGATCAGCATCTGTAATAAATTGCATATTTTTGCTCAGTTTGAGCCCCTGAATAAAATTAAGCTGTTTTTCCTCCATATTCTCACTATATCAGACAATATGAGCCATAAAAGCCTGATGTATCAAATATGATACAGAACATAAAACACATTTGATTTAGATATAGATTTTTAATAAACTGTTCTATTTAAAAAAACAAACAAACAAACAAAAACCCCTAGTATTTCATATGCCAGGCTTCACAGTGTTAAAAGTAGATTTTGCAAATAAAAACAGTTGTGGCCTAATGGTTAGAGAGTCTGACTTGGAACCTTAAGATTGCGGGTTTGAATCTCAGCACCGGCAGGAAATGTAGATGGGGGTGTGAATGAAAAGAGTTCTCTTCCACTCTCATTACCCACAACTGAGCTGCCCTTGAGCAAGGCACCTAACCCCCAGTCACTCCCCGGGTGCCGCAGCAAAAACGGCTGCCCACTGCTTTAAGTGTGTGTGTGTTTAATACTCACTGCAGTGTGTGTGCACTTGAATGGGTGAAGAGCACAAATTCCGACTATGGGACTCATACTTGGCTAGACGTCATGTCACTTTTTTAAACAGATGTTATTAATAAAAAATAGTCTTAACACTGCACGACCCCCTGGATAACATATTTGAGTTCAGCCACACTTAACAAGAACATGATCTGCTCACTAGCACTGACTCCCTCTAGTGACGCAGCAATCATCCACCTGCTTGGAACAATTGCATGCAGTTAACTCTTGCTTCATTCAGTCTATTCAACGAATAACATGATTATTAAGAACAAGAGTTAAAAACAAAACTAATCAATGTGATGGATAGCAACAGACATGCATTTGCTTATGGATATTTCCATAAATAGCTGAACTGAGTGCTCCACATCAGGTGTGCATCAGACCTCTGCTGAAACAGGAAATGATGAGCCTTGAATGAAGGATGTAAACGGAAACACACACTGTTCAGTGATGAGACATTGTTTGTTTTGTTTAATATATTTTAATCTGATCTTTCTGCTTTAGTATGCACATCCTCTGACAGATTCATTATTTTTATTATTATTATTATTATTAACACTTCTGCCCTCATTTCTTCTCATCTTTCGTTTGCATTCCAAGGAAGAGGAGTTTGTATTTTGATTTTTACATCAGGTATCTGACCTCTGACTTCTATTGTTCCATCTCTACATTTGATTTGCTGTCCATCTCCAGTCACTTGACCTTCTTTGTTATCGCTCCGAGTCTCATCAATGCCTGAAGATCTGCAGATCTTTGCGAATCCTGCCGTTCTCATGGTCTTATATCTTGTGTTCTTATTGTCAGAACACAAATGCAACCACACTTTATTAGCTTGTGTTTGATTCTCGTGATGATCATCCTGTGATTCAGCCACGGACTCTTGGTTTCTCTGGTCTGCTCGCGTGTTTGATCAGGTGTTTCTGCTGTGCTCATCTCATCGTGATGCTCTGTAAACCTTCATTTCACTGGTCAGACGCGTTGGTTCGCTGCAGCTGCTCCAGTGTCTCTGTGTTTTTCTCTAACCTACTCTCTCTCTCTCTGCAGTCCGGATGAAGACTCGTGCCAAAAATTTGTGCCATTTATCGGGGTAAGACTCCAGATCCACTTGTCACATGATGATATATGAGTGTGAATCAGCGATTAATGGTTGTTTTGCTCCGTCAGGTGGTGAAGGTGGGGATCGTGGAACACAGTCTGTCCACATCAGGTGAGTGCAGATCACTACTCATTCAACACAACTGACGTCTGCCATGTAAAGAATGAGCTCAGCAGGTTCAGTTTAATATTATTAATGATATTTATCCTTGTAATGAGTTTCTCACACACAGATTTAATCTGGATTGTAATGAGTGAAGCAGACAAATAAGAGTTTGTAACATTTATTCATGCAAGTTAATTTACTCACCCCCATGTCATCCAAGATATTTATGTCTTTCTTTCTTCAGTTGAAAAGAAATGAAGGCTTTTGAAGAAAACATTCCAGGATTTTTCTCCATATAGTCCTACCTTCAACCCGTTGGTAACTGTTGAAGTCAACTATATGGAGAAAAATCCTGGAATGTTTTCATAAAAAAACCTTAATTTCTTTTCGACTGAAGAAAGAAAGACATAAATATCTTGGATGACATGGGGGAGAGTAAATCATCAGGAAATTTGAATTCTGAAGTGAACTAATCCTTTAATCTGTGTAATCTTTCGATGATTAACCCCCATGTGAAATTTTCTTCTGTCTTTGTTTTTGTTTAGTCGTTATGTTTTTTGCCGCTACTTAGATATGTTGGAATTGTATGAAGTTTCTGTGTCTGAGGCAGGTTTTGTGTTTCAAAGCTTTATGAGTTTTGATGACGTCATCAATTTCTGGTCCTCAGGAAATGAGGTCACATCTGCGAGCGCGGCATTGGCTGCTTTACGCTCTCCTTCTCTCAGTCATATAAATAGATTTCACAGCGTGTGGCATTTAAAGTCGGGCATCGACTCCTGCTGCTCTCTGCCTCATATGTAGGTCAGATGCACGTCATCAAACACTCTCCCAGGGTTCATCTGTGCAGGAGAGTTTAAACCACAGCATTCCGCAGACAGCGTGTGTTCATGTGTGTTCATGTGGCGTCTTTGTGTTCTCAGTGGACTCCGATGATGCCATGTGCGGGAATGCGGGCGTTGTGTCCTCGCCCACGTCGCAGTCGGGCACGCCCTACGGGAAGGAGATGTATGGGACTCCGCCCCCTTCGCCCTCGACATGTGCCGTTTTCACTGGAGTGGGGTATGACATCATCACATGACATGAAATGTCCAACAGTTGTGTGTTTGAGTGAATCTGGGTCACATTACACCCCAAAAACAGCATACTGTAGTTTCCGGAATATAAATCGCATTTTGTTATTGTTTGAAATGTGCTGCAGATTAAATAACAAAGCGACTTGTATCAACATCAAGCAATCAAACATGCACTAAATGCACACATCTGGATTGGTGCTGAATGAGAGGAATGTAAGTTTATTTGTATAGTGCATTTTCCACACATCAGTTTTGTTTTAAATTAATTTGTTTAGGCTAGCCGTTTATATTGAATGTTGTTTATAATGAATGCCACTATAATTTGTTTATTTTATATTTATATTTTTCATTCCTGTTCTGTTCTGAATGCCATTAAATTTAAAGGATTTGTTGTGGAGGGGAACTAAAATACATGTTTAGTGATGCAACCAAAAATATTAAGTCGGAAATGTATTTAGTCCATCGTTAGTCAGCTAGAAAAATAACTCTAGAGAGGGGCATTTTAATAAATATTTGCACTATATTACATATTCATTATATTTTTACTCAACCTTTTTTCATTATTTAATGCATGTTTGAATAAATTTGTCATGAAAAGAAACAAGTTTTATTAGTCACTGTTTAAATGTTAATATTTCCACAGCAATTTAATATATTATTAAAAAGTTGATTTAAAAACTGTGCAGTTTAATTTTTTATATACACCTTTAGTGTTGATTATTAAATAAATGTTTTGATTAATTGATTAGGAAGTGAACTTCAATTTCAGTTTCATCTAAATGAAATTTCATTTTTTCAATAAACTCTTTTTGGTGCATCACTAGTTTATCGTGTTTGTAAAGGTTTCATTTTATTTACCAGTATTTTACATTATTTCTGACTGTAATAATAAAATGTGACTTATCTGTGTTTTTTTTTTTTTTCTCTCAGCAATGCAATTTTGACCCAGCTTATAGTCAGGTGCGACTTATTTTCTGGAAAATACAGTAAAAATTGCTGATTTTTTCAGCCTGTTTCTGGGACTGACGGTTACGGTTTTTACATTTGACCCCCAAAAATTCTTACTGTAATGCAAATACTGTATATGAGATATTTTCTTATATAATATATACTGCCTTTATGATGGTTTTAATAAACCATTGTAATAGTAATCACTCAAAGTAAAACATCCAGTTACATTGCAGTGATCAGAGTTGAAATGTGCTTAAATCAATAAACAGTCAGACGAGCCCTTGACCAGTTTCATGAGTCTCACTGCGTGTGTCTGTGTGCAGTTCTCCATGCACAGGTGGAGAGCTGATGGGGCTTCAAGTGGACTACTGGACGTGGCAGAGCGGAGAGAAGAAGCGCGAGGGCGAGAAGCGTGACGTGGGCTTGAAGAATACGCTGAAGAGCAACTTCCGCTCGCTGCAGGTCAGCCGTCTGCCCAGCGGGGGCGACACAAGTCCAGCGCACAGCATGGCCATGACTGTCGTAACCAAAGAGAAGAACAAGAAAGGTGCTGATCCACTGCATTGAGATTTCAGACTCGTGCATGAACATGGGAAGGTGTTTCTGTAAGGTTCTCATGACGTCAGTCCATCAGTATCAGTGTGTGTTTTCTTGCGTGTCTTGCAGTAATTTTTCTCAGTAAGAAGCTGAAGGAGAAGGACGTGGATTCTAAGAGTCAGGTGATCGACGGCATCAGCCGCCTCATCTGTACGGCCAAACATCAGCACACCATGCTCAGAGGTGCCTCTTCACTTCAGTCTTCCATCATTCACAATTTAACAATTCATGACTGAATCTGAATGAAGAATCTTGGTTCTTTGCACCTCGTTTTTAATTCGTTAACTTGAAAGCCAAAGTAAAATGTGCACAGGCATTCATAACGGTACGGTGCGGAGCAAGTTGAGCTTCCATAGGAATTAACTGAAAACTGTCCGTGCCAGTAGACATGCACTGTTATGAATGGCCGTGCACATTTTACTTTTGCTTTCAAATTAGTGCCAAATTAGGGCCGGCAATTGCTTGAATGGTGGGTTAAAAGGAAGGGGTGTAATGCTATTTCATGCATTCTGACTTATTTACACTTTTAAAGAGTTGGATCCTCATGCTAAACATGGCCAAAGTTTCAAAACACGAGTTGACGTATGACGGAGTATTTCTGTGCCAAACACACTACTTCCGCTTTCTGAGAGTTTTTTTTTTTCGAGTATGGCCTGTATGACGTCAAAAGAGAGCTGGATTCCTTGTATAGGCACTTCTCTCTGATGAGCGTGCACACACATCATCAGAGCAAGAGCAAGAGCACGCCCATCAACGCGTTTTATTCGGGATACTGAAACCGAGAGATTTTTCAACAATGGTTGTGTCTCAATTCAGGGGCTGCACCTTTTGAAGGCTGCATACATCATCGAGGCAGTGTCATTTAAGAAAAATAACCATTAGATTGCAAAGTAAGAAAGAAATTACTGTATTTTACACCTCACAATGAATATCAGTCAATTTCATTACGGTTACTTTTCTTACATAAGTCATCCTTGATGAAGTATTCATCCTTCAAATGTGATCTCTGGAGGACACAGCCTCTGAAATGAGATTCAGCTCCTGTAAACAAAGGAGTGTGTTTTGGTTGTGAGGGAAAGATGACCTTTTTCAGCTTTCCAAAGAACCCAGTGTTACGGGAACAGTGGATACAGTTTGTTTTTCTGGGGCAGCAATGGATTTGTGCACGTATGTTTGTTTGTTCCCGGGATTTCAGTGATGAAGTCCCAGTTTGATGCTGGATTTGCAGATCATGGGCGGCGAGTAAAGCTGCATCAGATGTCTGTGTTTTGTTGGCGATCGGCGCGCATAAAATGTAAACAACACAAACGTTTTTGTTCCCTTTTTATTTATAATGATGTCGCAGCTTGCAGACGATCTCTATGCAAAAGCCGTGCGCGCTCGTGACTCTTTAGCTCCGCCCACAGCACTGACGGAGATATGAAGGATGCATTATTACTCTAATAACATGAGATTGGCAGAAATTGTGTGTGATACCCCCACTTCTATGAAAGCACGGGGTTTAAATCCAAAACATAGCAAATATCCAAAAATCTTCCACCATTGTCTTGTCAGTCAGCTCCTCACTCTCGTAATGAATGAAATCTGACGCCTGCTGCTAATCTGTGCTGTGACTCTTGTTCGGCTCACACTGGATTGAGCAGACACATTCATTTTTTAATTGCAGTGTCTGTTTTCTATCTGATATAAATGATTTTTATTACTAAAAATTAACGGTAGGGGCCGGTGCCGCAGTGGGCAAGTGACGTAACCATGTTGCAGCTGAACACCGGTAACACCGTCAACACCGACTATCGCAGCAAGCCTTATAGTTAGGGGTGTAACGATTTATCGCAGTACGATATATCGCGATGCAAAAATGTTACGATATGCATCGTAGAATGATGGTGATGCTTTTACGATATGACGGCAGTCTAATCTTATTGGTTGAGCTGCCAACGTGACCTACTCTGCAAGGTGGGAGTGAGAGAAGCCGGTTGTCACCGCATATAAATGGTGCGTCTCAATCAGCTCTCTAGTTCAGTAAGTGTTTCGGGCACACATTGAATCTTGCAAGCAGGTTTAAACGTTTCTCGCGTCAGTCTCTTGCTTGGTCGCGTGAGAAAAGTCGTGGCTTTCCTTTACCGCAGTGCCACAGCAACAGTTGAGCTCACAGAAAAGCAAAAGATGCTTGCGATGCTTTGCTTTAAGAAGTTCCGCGGGGCCGTTCACATATTGTGTCTTTTCCGCGTGCAAGTCAGTTATTTCAAATGTAGCCGCGCGGCAGGCGCGCTCATAATGGGATCAACGCGGTCGCAACGCGCATCCGGTGCGTTTTCCAGGTGCATCGAGATGAACAATTCTCAACTTTTCAGAATGCCGCAAGCGCACCGCAGGTCGTGTGACAAGAATCAACCGATCAGCTATGGCCTTTCCGTAACAAAACATCAAAAGCTAAGCCGAACAGCTGATCATAGCTGTACAGGGTGGTTTTTATATATCTCCATAAATATATCTAGTAGTAAAGCTAATGAAAGGGCTAGAAATCATTTATCCTTTGCAGAAACTTCCTTCGAGAGCGCAATTCATGGTTGCATAGCAATGACCGACACCACTGGAGCGCAAGTGCTTTGGAAAGAAGGAGAAGCGGTGCGGCCGCACCTTCCATGCATTTTTAGACGCGATATGTGAACGGCCCCTATTCATAATTCTAAGTTCATGTTAAATTTAACATTCTTTTTCAGTGACAGACCTATTCAGCTGTTGATCTGAATACAGAAGGTTTTTATTAAACTTTGAAATGTGATCTTGTATGTACAACAAGGAAAATTATTGAAGTTTGTTAATGTTTTTTGAATAAATCTTGTTTGAATTTCAGTTTCATTTTGTTCAAAATATCGTGATACGTATCGTATCGTGAACTCCGTATCGAGATACGTACCGTATTGTGACCTGAGCGTATCGTTACACCCCTACTTATAGCATTCTCCAATAGCAAACTATGGTAGTAGCAAACTCTCTGTCATATTTCTAATAACTGTCAATCATAAATTATTACATAATTATAACATATATACAGTGCAACTTCAACAAGTCACATGGCTGCTTCATGTTGTTTGATCCTTTTTGAAGAAGAGGATTCTGGGAAATAAATGTTAATGAGTTCATGTAATTTAATTTGAAACATTGATACTTAATATCATGTAATGTTCCCGTATGTGTGTGTATGAACTAGAGCTGGGACAATACATCGATTCTCAATTCTCGATACAAAGAATCTGGAGCGATTTTGATATTTTCTGATGTATTGAGTTGCAAGTATATTTAACCACTTACATGACTCAGCTGAATACACAAGCGCTCTCCAGTGCTCTTCTTCATGAGCATTTGAGTGTGTGGTTAAAAACTAGCCTAGAGCGCCATCTGCTGTTAAAACTAAGCTCAGAATCGATTTGAGAGAGAAAATATCAGAATCGATCCAGATTCATTGAATCGAGAAGCCCTAGTATGAATGTGTTTATGGGTGATTCACACTGAATGATGATTCATAACCTCCAATTACGGAAATGAGTTTGAATTCCATTCCATTTTAACCAACTCTTCAAATTCAAATGACTCGTTTGCTTCCAGAATTCGACATGCACTGCCAGTTGAAGGTCAGTAACACTGAATCTGTCTGTTTCAGTCTCGATCGACGGAGTCGAATGGAACGACGTGAAGTTCTTCCAGCTGGCCGCCCAGTGGCCGACTCACGTCAAGCACTTCCCCGTCGGCGTCTTCGGCTACAGCAAACCCATGTGACGTCACGTCTGCTGCCCCCTACAGACGTGTGTAAGTGTGTACTGAAGGTCCGTTAGCAGAAAAGCCACCGTGACGAGTTTCCCATGGAAACTCGACTGTCTCTAGTTCATTTATATCATTGTGTGTGTTTTCGGTTGCTGTTTTTTTACACTATATAAACAGCACTAGTAATAATATTTTATATGAATACTGGCTGCCATCAGTCAAATATATTTTTAGGTCATGAAGAACTGTACGGTGACGGTGGCAAACGTCAAGCACTTTCTGTTGTTTTTGCTACTTTATAATTTCTGTGAAATCCTGTGTAGAATGTTGCATGATGGGACGGATACCGAACATGCGTGTCAAGAGGTCGTTTTGCTGTGAATTTAAATGGATTTTTTACCCCCAATGTAAAAGCTGTTTTGTGTCTTTGTGATATTTTGTAGTTACACAGTGAATTTGAAACTATATACTGAACCTGCCTTTTCAAAGCACACAAACGTTGGACAAAGACGCCACGAGCAGGGTATTTTACACAACACTTCAACACACATTAGAAGAATTCCTGGCACTTTACTAATACTTCTATGATGTGTGTAAATGTTTGAAGAACCTTATCGTGACTGATGCTTCCTGTCACATGACACAAACCGAGCTTAAAGGCTCGTTCACACCAAGTCGAGTCAGCTTTATTTCTATAGCGCTTTATACAGTACATATTGTTTCAAAGCAGCTTCACCGTAATAAGCAGGAAAATAACATATTCAAACTTCATCAATTATGAAGCAAATTCAAATTCTGCTGTAAAGCAGCTCTACAGAAGACAACAGTGTTGATATTCAGATCAATTCAGTTCTCATCTGATTAATAATATTACTAAATATTAATTAAACTGAGAAACTGATAATGACACAGAAGAACATTGTTGGAATTACATTAAGATTGATTTAATTCTAACTTATGAACAATAAAAACGCTGACAGCCAATCAGAATCCATCCTGCTTTAAAGAGCTCAAGCATTTAAAGTGACAGACGTCCGCTGGTGTTTTTGGTGTGAACGTGAACCTTTACATACGTGTGCACATGCGTACAGCAGCAGATATGTTTCTGTTGTCCATCATACAGGACAAACTCGCTCATCTTCACCACAGCTGACATGTTTAACCAGCATTACTAGTGAAGCTGTGGTCATGTGATTATAGAACTAAACGGCATATTTAGTGTGACGTGAATGAAAGCGAATGTGTAATTTTTTGACAAGCCATATTTTGCAGTGGGAATGTGTTTTATCAGTGTTTCATAACAGACACTCGCATCCGTCTTGGATTCACGCTCCGATTCGGCTCTTCCTGTTAGCGATTCGTTCTGTCTCGTTCATCTGAAACTACAAGTGTGAAGCTTCATGGGACATTGAGTGTCTGTTATCAGTGTTCATGTGCCTCAGTCTGAATCATTTTCAACACTGGGGATTTTAGTTTTATATCACTTTTCTTCAGTCCTTCACATTTAAGTCACAGATGATCTGCCAATCGTATTTGGGAGGAAACGGCCTTCGTTACATTGCTGAATTAATCAGTGTTTTTGTTGTTGGACTGTTGGATTTGTCGTGCGTGTTGAATGTTCAATGGTGCTTCTCATGTGATTGTTTTATTGGCATCCCTCATTTTGTCATTTTTTGCTGATGAATGTATTCAGATGGTTAGAGTCTGTTCTCGATACTGACTTTAGTGTAGTACCCTCTGTTTTTACTCCCAAAATGACCACTAAAAATGCCAAAACAAAGATTCCAGTTCATAAGAGCTGCTTAATCAACACTATATTCACATGCAGTATTTGCACTTTTACTACAGTAAACAAAGTTCTAAAGATATGAGCACATCGTTCAGCCAAAAATTATCATTCTGTCATCATTTATTCACCCTCGTGTGGTTCAAAACCTGAATGACTTACTTGCTTCTATAATGAAACACAAAAGCAGACATTTTGAGAAATGTGTGTTTATTTGTCCCTATAATGAAAGTCAGTGGGGTCCAATGTTGTTTGGTTCCCAATGTTGTTCTTTAGTGTTTCACAGGAGGTTTTGGTAATCTGAGTAAATGATGACAGAACAATGATTTTTGAGTGAATTATTGCTTTAAGAACCACTATGAACTCTTTCCATGGTTGAGTTTACATCATTTCCTGAAGGGATTCTGTGTACGTCTGTAAGACGTGACACTACTCAAAGTGTCTCGTCATGTGTGTTTTTTCCCGTTTGAATGTCGTATTATCAGATCACGTCTCGCATCACTCCAGAACTCTACAGCACTAACTGATGGGACATGAATAATGACTGCGTTTCATTCAGTAAACGAGACGCTGACTGCAGCACCTTTGCACAAGACCTCATTTTTAAATGATATTACAGACTTTTTAATGTTACAGAAAACATGATTTTATCTTTGCATGTTTTACATTTGGAGTATGAAATGTCATTTTATAACGCTGCTTCTTTCCATGCTTACACATGCAGTTGTGTTTAATAAAGCGTTTTTAACCACACAAGGTGTTGTGTGTTTGTGAACAGATGTGACAGTGACACAGGCGTGTTGTGCGGATGGTTAGTTTTATTGTGTTGCCGTCTTTGGTCACTATATTAGAGTCCAGACTCGTCATGTTTTGGCGGCCGCAGAGGGAGGATTGACGAAGCTCTTCATGGGCGGCAGCGGTCTGATCTTGCGACCCGCCCAGCCACCCTTCCTCTGCCAGAGGCCGCTCGAGGGTCGGATACCGAGCCAGCGGTTACGGCCCGCCTTCCCGATGATGCGTTTGTTGTGGTCGACGTTCGATACTCTGCCAACCGTAGCCACACACGTCTCCAACACCTGAGAAGAGGAGTGCATTTAAATTCAGCTTACACTGACTAAAATGCTGTACAAAAACAATAAACTAGATAAAAGTTTAAGACAAACTTTGATGTTGGCTTGAGAAAGCCTGACCAGATAGTTTCAAGTAGTTTTAAAAGCTGGAAGTTTGTAGCATGTTACTAACATGTTTTAACATGTTATTAGCACAGTTTAGCATGTTTTTAACATCAATTACCTCATTGCTAACATGTCTTAGCATGCTAGCATTGTTTAACACATTACTAACATGTTTCTAAGACAGTTTAGCACATTGCTAGTGTTTTAACATGATTTAGTACATTGCTAACAATTTATCATATTGTTAGCATGATTTAATACATTGCTAGCATATTTCTAACATATTGCTAACAGGCTAACGTGTTATTAACATGGTTTAACATGTTTTTAGCATTAATTGGCTCATTGCTAACATGTTTTAATATTATTTAACACGTTTCTAACATGATTCAGCACATTGTTTTAACGCGTTATTAACATGGTTTAGCATGTTTTTAACATGAATTAGCTCATTGCTAACATTGCTAGTGTTTTAACGCATTATTAACAGTTTATCATGTTTTTAAAATGAATTAGCTCATTGCTAACATGTTTTAATATTATTTAACACATTGCCAACATGTTTCTAACATGATTTAGCACATTGCTAGTGTTTTAACGCACTATTAACATAGTTTATCATGTTTTTAACATGAATTAGCTCATTGCTAACATGCTTTAATATTATTTAACACATTGCCAACATGTTTTTGACATGATTTAGCACATTGCTAGTGTTTTAAGGCATTATTAAAATGGTTTAGCATTTTTTTAACATGAATTAGCTCATTGCTAACATGTTTTAATATTTAACACATTGCTAACATGTTTCTAACATGATTTAGTACATTACTAGTGTTTTAATGCATTATTAAAATGGTTTAGCATGTTTTTAACATGAATTAGCTCATTGCTAACATGTTTTAACATGATTAAGCACATTGCTGGTGTTTTAACATGTTGATAGCATTATGATTTAATATACTGCTAACATGTTTTAACATTCCAACATGTTTTAGCATGTTGCTACACGTTGCTAACATGTTTCTAACATGATTTACCATTTTGTTAACGATGTTTTAAAATGTTGCTAACATGATGTCACTGCTAGCTGGTTAACACATTGTTAGCATGTTGTTAGCAAAATAGACAAAAACAATTAAAATATAAAAATAAATGCAATAAAAAATAACTGCTACTGAACACCAAGGAAAGCCCATGAATAAGAAAGCGTCTCAAGTCTACACTAAAAACATCCATCAAATAATGAAGCTTTGAAACATTTACTAACCTTTTGTTTGTAATCAGTGATTCATAACGCATATAAAACTCCCAAGAGTCATGTGATTTCAGCAAATGAGGCTGTTACGTCATACTGGTTCAAAACGTCAAAATCATTCACCGAGGTCATTGAACTTTTAACTGATCTCAGGTCAGGTTTTATAATGTATCTTCATTTTTAATTCGTTTAATATTGGGTGTATGAAACAGAAAAATTATATGTAATTGCTTCTAATTAACCTAGTTTGTCTCGCCCTGCCTAATAACTCAGAAAACAAGAATACATATCATTAAAAGACTAATTTTAGAGAACCTTCATAGTTAATGGTACTGAATTATTTAGATTACACTTTAATGAAAACATTCTACATATTTGGGCTCTTCGAGTTTTCGTTGCATCTGCAGCATTTTGAGCAGATGTGAAGTTTCAAACGCTTCAAAACAGGGAATTATTTTACAAACCAATTGATTCAGAGCTTTGAAAAGCTTTAAAAACAGAACAAGGTTTTCGCAGTTATGAATAACCTTCAGTTTGTAACTAATAGATATCATCATACTTCCCCAGCTGCAACATTTCTTGTAAGTTTTCTGAAATGTATAGTTTAAATACGTAAATGAGGCATTAACTAATTAAATATGCACTGATTTGCATATATATCCAGAACAGAAATCTGAACACTGAATAAAGCCAGATTCATAATTCTAGCTCAATTTAGTTAGAGGTTATAAAAGGTTTTAAGAGGAGATTTTAAATTTCTATTTATTTTTTTAGGAGTAAAATGTTGTATAAATCAGGCAAATGATATATGAACAAACCTTCAGAATACAGAATTGAATAACTTGGTGTGTGTGAAGTTGCTGAAGTGGAGATTTCTGACTTTAAAGATATGGATCAAGTGCAATAAAATAAACACTTAAAGGTGCCCTAGAATTAAAAATTGAATTTATCTTGGCATAGTTGAATAACAAGAGTTCAGTACATGGAAATGACATACAGTGAGTGTCAAACACAGTTGTTTTCTCCTTCTTATATAAATCTCATTTGTTTAAAAGACCTCCAAAGAACAGGCGAATCTCAACATAACACTGACTGTTACGTAACAGTCGGGATCATTAATATGTACGCCCCCAATATTTGCATATGTCAGCTCATGTTCAAGGCATTACACAAGGGCAGCCAGTATTAACGTCTGGATCTGTGCACAGCTGAATCATCAGACTAGGTAAGCAAGCAAGAACAATAGCGAAAAATGGCAGATGGAGCAATAATAACTGACATGATCCATGATTACATGATATTTTTAGTGATATTTGTAAATTGTCTTTCTAAATGTTTCGTTAGCATGTTGCTAATGTACTGTTAAATGTGGTTAAAGTTACCATCGTTTCTTACTGTATTCATGGAGACAAGACTGTCATTTTAAATTTTTAAACACTTGCAGTCTGTATAATTCATAAACACAACTTCATTCTTTATAAATCTCTCCAACAGTGTGTAATGTTAGCTTTAGCCACAGACCACCATCAAACTCATTCAGAATCAAATGCAAACATCCAAATAAATACCATACTTACGCGATTAGACATGTTGCATGATGAACACTTTGTAAAGATCCATTTTGAGGGTTATATTAGCTGTGTGAACTTTGTTTATGCTGTTTAAGGCAAACGCGAGCTCCAGGGGAAGGGGAGCACAAGATTTAAAGGGGCCGCAGCCTGAATCGGCTCATATTTAATGATGCCCCAAAATAGGCAGTTAAAAAAATGAATTAAAAAAAAAATCTATGGGGTATTTTGAGCTGAAACTTCACAGACACATTAAGGGGACACCTTAGACTTATATTACATCTTGTAAAAACTTTCTACGGCACCTTTAAATGTGTGTTCTGGATGTTTTCTTTCCTCCAGTGTGAAAGAAGCCAAATTATGGAAGCTTGTTTCTGCTGCTAATTAAAAATAAAAAAGGTAATTCCGACTTCTCACAATGACAATTCTCTCTGACTTTGTATCTCACAATTCTGACTTTACAGTGGGTGCGGAAAGTATTCAGACCCCCTTAAATTTTTCACTCTTTGTTATATCTCCGTGACTGTCTTTGACAACTCCGTGACTGTTCTTGAATGGCCCAGCCAGAGCCCTGACTTAAACCCAACTGAGAATCTCTGGAGAGACCTAAAAATGGCTGTCCACCAACGTTTACCATCCAACCTGACAGAACTGGAGAGGATCTGCAAGGAGGAATGGCAGAGGATCCCCAAATCCAGGTGTGAAAAACTTGTTGCATCTTTCCCAAAAAGACTCATGGCTGTATTAGATCAAAAGGGTGCTTCTACTAAATACTGAGCAAAGGGTCTGAATACTTAGGACCATGTGATATTTCAGTTT
The DNA here is from genome assembly GCA_036281575.1 of Ancherythroculter nigrocauda. NCBI lineage: Eukaryota > Metazoa > Chordata > Actinopteri > Cypriniformes > Xenocyprididae > Ancherythroculter > Ancherythroculter nigrocauda. Next base: position 5,079,354 of record VTFQ01000016.1, on the reverse strand, counting down.
TTCTTTTTTAATAAATCTGCAAAAATGTCAACAATTCTGTGTTTTTCTGTCAATATGGGGTGCTGTGTGTACATTAATGAGGAAAAAAAATGAACTTAAATGATTTTAGCAAATGGCTGCAATATAACAAAGAGTGAAAAATTTAAGGGGGTCTGAATACTTTCCGTACCCACTGTATATCACGCAATTCTGACGTTATAATTCACGATTCTGACTTTGAAACTCAATATTCTGACGTTATAATTCGCAATTCTGACTTTATATCTCGCAATTGTGAGATAAAAAGTCACAATTACCTTTTATTTCATGGCAGAAACAATCTTCCATACAAAAGAGAGCTCAAAACTGAGCAGAACATGAAAAAACAGGTTTTGCCTACAGTGTCTCGCCTTAAATCTGTGATTTTCAGGAAGTTGGCAACTCTTTCCTCACCTGAATCTGATGTTTGGACGGCAGCTGAACAATGGCTGTGCCGTTGACTTTCCGCAGCAACACTCCACATGTGCCTGCAGACAAAAAAGATTCACTCATGACTAACTCACTGCGATCATGTGTTGCTGTATATTTGCGTCAGCACTGACCTGCGGCGCGGATGTACTGAGCTCCCTTCCCAGGGTACAGCTCCAGATTATTGATGAGCGTGCCGACGGGAAGAGCCCCGAGAGGATGGGAGTCTCCCTCTTTGGCCAGAACGGCCATGCGTCCGATGGCACTGGACGTCTTGATCAGATCTCCGGCCTCCATGTTCTCGGTGGCGATGATCCAGCGCTTGCGGCTTCCGCCGGCGACCAGAGCGATGTCGGCCGATCTGAGTGGAGAAGAACACGCGTGATGAGGAGCAGAGCCGTGGTCACGTGACCATGAGGACACACACTGACCTGCAGGGGTCGTATCTCACTTCCACCACCTTCTCCACGATGGGCTGGCCCTCTTGGCCGGGTTCGTAACGCAGCCGCTGGAAATCGATCATACGGTATCGTTGCTTGTGGCCTCCGCCGATGCCGTGTGTGACGATCCTACCTGCAGAACAAAACACTGTCTGTATGAGTAAATGCTGCACACAATAACTTCACACAGATCATCTGAGGCTAGAGTGTGTGTGTGTCAGAGAGTTTGTGTGTGTCAGTGAGAGAGTGTGTGTGAGTGTCAGTGAGAGTGTGTGTGTGTGTGTGTGTGTGTGTGTGTCAGTGAGAGTGTGTGTGAGTGTGTGTTAATGAGTGTGTGACTGTCAGTGTGTGTGAGTGTCAGTGAGAGTGTGTGTCAGTCAGTGAGTGTGTGAGTGTGTGTGTCAGTGAGAGTGTGTGTTAATGAGTGTGTGTGACTGTCAGTGTGTGTGAGTGTCAGTGAGAGTGTGTGTGAGTGTGAGTGTGTGAGTCAGTGAGAGTGTGTGTGTCAGTGTGTGTGTGTGTGTGTGTGTGTGTGTGTGAGTGAGTGTCAGTCAGTAAGTGTGTGTCAGTGAGAGTGTGTCAGTCAGTGAGTGTGTGAGTGTGTGTGTGTCAGTCAGTGAGAGAGTGTGAGTGTGTGTGTCAGTGAGAGTGTGTGTGTCAGTGTGTGTGTGTGTGTGTGTGTGTGTGTGTGTGTGTGTGTGTGTGTGAGTGAGTGTCAGTCAGTAAGTGTGTGTCAGTGAGAGTGCTTTTGTTTATATTACATTGTGGGGACCAAATGTCCCCATGATGTAATATAAACCTGAGTTCACCTACATCGTGGGGACCAGCCAGCGGTCCCCACAATGTAAATGGGTTTATAAATCATATAGAATGAGTTTTTGTGAAAAAGTAAAAGTTTGCACAGTTTCCTGTGAGGGTTAGGTTTAGGGGTAGGGGCAGGGTAGGGGGATAGAATGTACAGTTTGTTCAGTGTAAAATGCATTGAAGTCTATGGAAAGTCCCCACAATTCACAAAAACAAACATGTGTGTGTCAGTCAGTGAGTGTGTGAGTGTGTGTGTGTCAGTCAGTGAGAGAGTGTGAGTGTGTGTGTCAGTGAGAGTGTGTGTGTCAGTGTGTGTGTGTGTGTCAGTGTGTGTGTGTGTGTGTGTGTGTGTGAGTGAGTGTCAGTCAGTAAGTGTGTCAGTGAGAGTGTGTCAGTCAGTGAGTGTGTGAGTGTGTGTGTGTCAGTCAGTGAGAGAGTGTGAGTGTGTGTGTCAGTGAGAGTGTGTGTGTCAGTGTGTGTGTGTGTGTCAGTGTGTGTGTGTGTGTCAGTGTGTGTGTGTGTGTGTGTGTGTGTGTGAGTGAGTGTCAGTCAGTAAGTGTGTCAGTCAGTGAGTGTGTGTCAGTGAGAGTGTGTCAGTCAGTGAGTGTGTGTGTCAGTCAGTGAGTGTGTGAGTGTGTGTGTGTCAGTCAGTGAGAGAGTGTGAGTGTGTGTGTCAGTGAGAGTGTGTGTGTCAGTGTGTGTGTGTGTGTGTGTGTGTGTGAGTGAGTGTCAGTCAGTAAGTGTGTCAGTCAGTGAGTGTGTGTCAGTGAGAGAGTGTCAGTGTGTGTATTTGTGTCAGTGAGTGTGCGTGTTTTTGTGACATATCAGGACCCAAATGTGTATAATGACATGGGTATGACAGGTATTACAAGGAGAGGGTGACTTATGAGGACATTACTCCATGTCCCCACTTTTCAAAAGGCTTATAAATCATACAGAATGAGTTTTTGTGAGAAAGTAAAAGTGTGCACAGTTTCCTGTGATGGGTAGGTTTAGGGGTAGGAGTAGTGTAGGGGGAGAGAACATATGGTTAGTACAGTATAAAAACCATTACGCCTATGGAATGTCCCCACAATTCACAAAAACAAACGTGTGTGAGAGAGTGTGTGTCAGTAAATGTGTGTGTGTGACCTGTGTAATCTCGTCCTCCGGTCTTCTTCATGCCGATCGGTCGCACGGTGTATTTCTCTCTCTGTTTCCACAGGCTCCGGTTCTGCCGCTGACACGCGCTCGTCATGAAGCCGCGACATCCCGTCAGATCCGCGGAAACACCGGAGAGACTCGCGATCTGATTGATGACACATTATAAATGATCAGCTGAAGTGATGGCAGGTAATGTCTGATGAAGAGGAGGATGAAGATCTGACCTGAGATGAGACAGTCCGCGCGCCCGACAGAGACAGAGAGCGCAGTGCGCGTGACAGCAGACTGACGCTCATCCTCAACCTGAACAAACTCAGACTGCAAGAGCGCAGAAAATAAACGCGATAATAACTAATAAATGAATAACTGCAGCACAGATTAAACCGTATCAAACATGCTTCAAGAACATCACTGATCACTAGTTTAGAGCTGATATAAACACACGCTGCTGAGATCTCTCTACCAGACAGAAGCACATGCGAACTTTACATTCATTCACTCAACACACACATTTATATAAATCCACTCTGCCCTTCAGCACAATCACACAACGCGCGGTGTCGCGCTGAGCTCACGTCACGTTCCGTTTCTTCTGCGCGTTCTTGCCAGCGGACGCCGCGCGCGCCACCGCCACCTGCTGTTCACTGTGAGATCCACACGCTGCCATCTGTGTGAAGAACACCACATAAAGTCATTTTTATTCGTATTTTCTGTTGTTGATCATTATTAATGTTTATAATTAGAATAACAGTAGGCCTAATAATAATAACTAGATGAGTAAAGTTCGTAGACAAACTTTAAGTTGGCTTGAAAAAGCATAGCCAGAAGGTTTGGAGTAGTTTTAAAAGCTTGAAGTTTGAAATAGTTTAAGTTTTAGTTTAATAGTTTAAAAGCTAGATAGTGTGTGAGTGAGTGTGTGTAGATATATATAGTTAGATAGTTACATAATAAGTTAGATAGTTAGTAAGTTAGATAGATAGTTAGATAGTAAGTTAGTTAGATAGATAATTAGATAAGTTAGATAGATAGATAGTAAGTTAGATAGTTATTTATATAGTAAGTTAGACAGATAGTAGTAAGAACTTAGATAGTTAGTCAGTTAGATAATAGTTAATAAGTTAGATAGATAGTAAGTTAGATAGATAGTTAGATAGTAAGTTAGTTAGATAGTTAGTAAGTTAGATAGTTATGTTAGATATATAGTAAGTTAGATAGATAGTTATGAAGTTAGATAGATAGTTAGCTAGATAGTTATTAAGTTAGATAGATAGTCAGTAAGTTAGATAGATAGTTATTAAATTAGATAGATAGTAAGTTAGTAAGTTAGATAGTTAAGTTAGATAGATAGTAAGTTAGTAAGTTAGATAGATAGTTAGATAGTAAGTTAGTTAGTTAGATAGATAGATAGTAAGTTAGTAAGTTAGATACATAGATAGTAAGTTAGTTAGAAAGTTATTAAGTTAGATAGATAGTAAGTTAGATAGATAGTTAGATAGTAAGTTAGTTAGATAGATAGTAAGTTAGATAGATAGTTAGATAGTAAGTTAGATAGATAGATAGTAAGTTAGATAGATAGTTATTAAGTTAGATAGATAGTAAGTTAGATAGTTAGATAGTAAGTTAGATAGAAAGTTATTAAGTTAGATAGATAGTCAGTAAGTTAGATAGTTAGTAAGTTAAATAGATAGTTAGATAGTAAGTTAGTTAGATAGAAAGTTATTAAGTTAGATAGATAGTTAGTCAGTAAGTTAGATAGTTAGTAAGTTAAATAGATAGATAGTAAGTTAATTAGATAGAAAGTTATTAAGTTAGATAGACAGTTAGTAAGTTAGATAGTTATTAAGTTAGATAGAAAGTTAAGTTAGATAGTAAGTTAGATAGATAGATAGATAGTAAGTTAGTTAGATAGAAAGTTATTAAGTTAGATAGTAAGTTAGTTAGATAAGTTAGATAGTAAGTTAGATAGTAAGTTAGTTAGAAAGTTATTAAGTTAGATAGTAAGTTAGATAGTTAGATAGCAAGTTAGATAGATAGATAGTAAGTTAGATAGTAAGTTAGTTAGAAAGTTATTAAGTTAGATAGATAGTAAGTTAGATAGATAGTAAGTTAGATAGATAGTAAGTTAGTTAGAAAGTTAAGTTAGATAGATAGTAAGTTAGTAAGTTAGATAGAAAGTTATTAAGATAGATAGATAGATAGTTTGAATGGCAGCTTCATTGAGTCTAATGGGCTTCAGTTTGTTTAGATTTGAATTTCTGACAGTTGGAGGTTGATTTTCAATGCAAGTCTATGGGAGTTTTTTCAAGTTTTGATCAGCATTTTTAGGAAAACCGTAAGTCGGATCAGTTTGAAAAGATATAGCAACCCGAGTCAGAACAGTCTGAAGGTCTAGGCCGAGTTTGGTGGTTGTAGCTTTAAAGCTCTAGGAGGAGATAGTTTTCAATTTTTTGGTCAGAAGAATAATAGTAAGTTTATATATAGCAGATCAGTAAGTTGGCTTTTTACTTCTCAATACATATATAAACCTTCATATAATAATGAATATATGAATGAGTTTTCAGCTCAGATTCACTGGTTTTCTTATAATAATGAAGGTGAGGTGCATATTATTTGCTGAAGGTTGTTTGGGATTTTTTTTTGTTGTCACGGAGATGAAAGCCACGCCCATCTGCAAACCACCGCCTGAAGAGTGACGTCATTTCTACCGACGCGTCTGTGCGTGTGCGCACGCGCAGTGTCACATCCATAGTGGACATCTTGGAATTAAAGGGGCTTCGAAGGAATCCTCACAAAAGCAACGATTTCAGGTGTGAGATCTCTCTTTCTAAAGCGCGTTCACGCTGGTGTGTATTACATGAGTGTGTTTGAACTGTTCGAGATTTGTGTTTGTTGATGAAGCGCGCTTCTGAGGGAAGAAGCAGCCGCTGAGGTGTGTGTCTGTCTCTGTCTGTCTAGACTCAAACTATATAGTGTACTAGACCGCATTCAGGATCCTCACAGACTCAAACACGTAGTGTGCTGTCTATCTAGACGACCAAATATGCTGCCCAGCTGTCCACTCAGACTATATATAATAATGAAGTGTGTTTGTTATTTTTGTATTCATATTTATGATCAGATATGTACAGAGATGGTCTTAAATACATGAAAATGTTTTTAAAATAAAAACACAAAATACCTCAGTTGAAATGTATCACAATAAAATATTAAATACTTTGGGGAAAACGGTATTTAAATTAGTGCTTACAAATACAGTATTTTGAATTTTGAAAATGAGCAAATTACATGTGAAATTGGCCAGAGTGAAGTATCACTATTAGACTGAAATCTATCTGGACCTATTCAGACCTATTCACCAAAATGTAATAGTACGATATGAGTCATTTTCACAGTATCAAATTCAAAATAGTCTCTCTCTCTCTTTTGTTTGCTGGAAATAAAGTTGTTACGATAATTAATTTCACAATTCTCAATACCAGTTTCGATACCACAGTAAAAAACTAATGCTATGTTAACTTGATAAAAATAAAGAGCTCTGAGTATTTTAGGTAGATCTACATAACAGAAGTAAGAAATACTACAGAAATTGGATAAAGGCCATCTTTGAAACGCCTCTCGGGCATCCAAGTGCAGCTCCTATCACTTTGAATGGGGAATCATCAAATTATCTAAAGCTGTTTGCCAAGCTTTCGATTAAATTTCATATTTAAAATCACCAATGAAATCTGACAACAACTGTCTCCTAAATTTTGTTTCCAAACGCTCAAATCATGACAAAAAACGGTATTATTCAGGCTGGATCGTGCTAATGCGCATGCGCAGTCCTAAATGCGCGTCACTTAAGTTTCATTTCGGAGGCGCGCGTCTGACTGTTTCTATAGAAACCGGAGCTTCTAACGGCCGCTGCAGTGACGCGATGACTTTACCAATTGGCGATTGGCTCTTATTTAGAAGGCGGGACTTATTCCGCCATATTGCGCGTTGCACTTTCTCCCATTCATAATAATACGAGTGACACGTCTTGTGTTATTCTATAGTCTTTGTTGCAGTGTTAACCCCGCATTGTGGTGCCAAACAACAATGTGAAACAGTGTTAGAATGTAACAGCTAGATGCTTAGCAACAGACAACCAATCGCGTACTCATATTTGCCTGCTTTGGACAGTAACAGAAACACTGCAGATTGTATATAAAAACAAATTCAGAAACAGAAAATGTCAAATTCTGACAAAAAACACAACAGTAGGGCTTTTCACACTTGAAATAGTTAACCCTGGGTCATTCTAAACCCCGGGTAAATGTAATCCTGGGTTATCTTGCTTCACGTTTCACACTACTCATAATTTACCCGGGGTTAACAATTAATCCTGGGAATTCATAAGATGATGTTTTACATTGTACATTCCTAAACCCTGGGTTAACATATTGCATATTTGTGGTGTAATTGATTGGATAAACGCAGCGAGCGACCTGTTTACTAGTTTATGCTGAATGGACATTTTGGACTATAAAGGTAAGAATGAAATGTCTGCATTTGACATTTTTCATCTCAAACGCTGAATTTACTGTTTATATACAATGCGTAACTGTTGTTTCGGTAACTGCTCCGGAGCAGGGTTTTATAACCCCGGGTAAAAAGCGGTGCTAACCCCACTTCTGAATTACAAGTGTGACAGGGTTAAAAGGATTATTGAAGGATTATTACAGGGTTATTGAACGATGATAACCAGGGGTTAAGCGCAGTGTGAAAAGCCCAAATTCGAGTGAAGAAGAGACCGTTTCATTCTTACCTTTATAGTCCATAATGTCCATTCAGTATAATCTCGATAGTACAGTCGGCAATATGTGGATGTGCAATGCTAGAGCTATCGCGTGCTGCATTTATCCAATCAATGACACTGACACCACAAATATGCAGATAAGAACATTAACCCAGGGTTTAGGAATGTACAATGTGAAACGTCATCTTATGAATACCCAGGATTATTAACATAATTGTTATCCCAGGGTAAATATGAGCAGTGTGAAACGTGAAGTAAGATAACCCAGGATTACGTTTACCTGGGGTTTAGAATGACCCAGTGTATACTGTTTCTGTTGTATGTCTGATACTCGTCCAACCTGTCGTGCCAGTTTTTCTGTGTTCTTCACATTGTGCTTGTATGATTTACTGTAAACTGACTGGCAGGAATTCATGTCACTGCATCTGTATATATGTGATATCACATCATTAAAGGGAATATATGGCACGAGTAGATGTGCTCAAGGTGTATTTCTGAGGATCTGATCGAGGCAGCAGCATGTTCATGTCAACAGAAAGAGTTTCTCAGTGTTTTCTGCAGTATAATGTTCTAGATACGAGGCGTGACGGCATGAGATCACAGCGGCTTCTGATTCTTCCCTTGCCCTGATGTTGACACACAGCTGAATGAATGAAACACATTGAGGATCAAACCGATTCACGTCTGCTTGTCCAGACAGGCTGAGTGCTCGAGGGTTTCATAAAGCATTTAAGCTTGTGCCGGATGTTATTGATCAGAATCAGTGTTTTAAACAGGCCTACATCAGTTCAGCTTCATCATAAACCAGAAGAAAATCCCAGATCGTCCCAACTCATTATCTTGAATGTAGGTGATTCAGAGCGTTCTCTCTCATTATAGACCTTCTGCGTTATAGACTCAAATGAGCTTTAACCTGTACTTTCCTGTAGTGTAACACACACCATACACATGCTGTAGATCAGCCATTCACAGATGTGTTTCTCAGTCGAACCCCTTTGAGCTGAGATATTGTCTTAAAGTCCACCTGGGATTTGAAGTTAATATTGTAATAATTTAACAACACATTCGCACATTCACAGTTCTCTGATGTCAGTCCATGGACACAAGACATGCAGGTGAACATACAGTATTTAATCTTTTTTTAGCAAGTGTTTTATTTTTATTTATATTTAAATTCATTTTAAAAACATTTTTAGCAAGTGTTTTATGACTTTTCATTTTTAATTATTTATTTTTTACATTTATTTTTCAGAAAAATCACATTTTAGTATTTTATTTAGACTGTTTTCATTTTAATTTGTTTATTTAAAAAAATATATTTTTAGTAGGCATTTTAATTTGACTTTTTATTTTAAATCATTTATTATTTTTTTAAAAAAATGATATTTTAGCAAGTGGTTTATTTTGACAGTTTTTAGAAAGCTTTATTTTCACTGCTTTTTTTTAATTTAGTTTTAAATAATGTGTTTTTTACTTTAAAAAAACATATTTTTAGTTAGCATTTTATTTTGACAGGTTTTATTTTAAATTTATTATATATATATATATATATATATATATATTTTTTTTTTTAGTGCATATAATTAATATGATTCATTCACTAGGTGAAGCCCAGTTTGGGAAGCCCTGCAGCAATGAGCACTTTTACTTGTGTTAGACTAGTAGTTTTGCTGTGGTTCAAGAATTGTGATATTTCACTATTATTGGTATAAGTTTTGGTATCATATTAACCTTATTTCCAGCAAAAAAAAAAAAAAAAAAAACTCTATAGGACTGTGATGGTGTGTATCCATGTGTGAAGAGCTGTGTGTGTTTCGGGAAGCTTGTAATGATGATGATGATTGTGGTGATGATGGTGATAATGATGATGCCGATGGTGATAATGATGATAGTGATAATGATGATGGTGATTATTGTGTTGCTGATGATTGTGGTGATGATGGTGATGATGATGGTAATGATTGTGGTGATGATGGTGATGATTGTGGTGATGATTGTGGTGATGGTGATGATGGTGGTTGTGGTGATGATGATGGTAATGATTGTGGTGATGATGATGGTGGTTGTGGTGATGGTGATGGTGATGATTGTGGTGATGGTGGTAATGATTGTGGTGAGGATGGTGGTGATGATGATGATGATGATTGTGGTGATGATGATGATAATGGTGATAGTGATGATGATGATGGTGATTATTGTGTTGCTGATGATTGTGGTGATGATGGTGATGATTGTGGTGATGGTGATGATGATGGTTATGGTGATGATGATTGTGGTGAGGATGGTGACTGTGGTGATGATGATGGTGATGATTGTGGTGATGATGATGGTGATAATTGTGGTGATGATGATTGTGGTGGTGATGGTGATGATGATGATGATTGTGGTGAGGATGGTGATTGTGATGATGATGGCAATGATTGTGGTGAGGATGGTGATGATTGTGGTGATGATTGTGGTAATGGTGGTGATAATTGTGGTGATGATGATGTGATGATTGTGGTGAGGATGGTGATTGTGGTGATGATTGTGGTGAGGATGGTGATTGTGGTGAGGATGGCGATGATTGTGGTGAGGATGGTGATGATTGTGGTGATGATTGTGGTGAGGATGGTGATTGTGATAATGGTGGTGATAATTGTGGTGATGATGATGATGATTGTGGTGAGAATGGTGATTGTGATGGTGATTGTGGTGATGATGGCGATGATTGTGGTGAGGATGGTGATGATTGTGGTGATGATTGTGGTGAGGATGGTGATTGTGGTAATGGTGGTGATAATTGTGGTGATGATGATTGTGGTGGTGATGGTGATGATGATTGTGGTGAGAATGGTGATTGTGATGGTGATTGTGGTGATGATGATTGTGGTGGTGATGGTGATGATGATTGTGGTGAGAATGGTGATTGTGATGGTGATTGTGGTGATGATGGCGATGATTGTGGTGAGGATGGTGATGATTGTGGTGATGATTGTGGTGAGGATGGTGATTGTGGTAATGGTGGTGATAATTGTGGTGATGATGATTGTGGTGGTGATGGTGATGATGATTGTGGTGAGGATGGTGATTGTGATGGTGATTGTGGTGAGGATGGTGATGATTGTGGTGATGATTGTGGTAATGGTGGTGATAATTGTGGTGATGATGATGTGATGATTGTGGTGAGGGTGGTGATGATTGTGTTAATGGTGGTGATGATGGTGATGATTGTGGTGATGATTGTGTTCAGTCTGCAGTCTGTTTTCAGGCTCCGTACTAGGGCCCCTTCCTCGTAAACCCCTCCTTTTATTACTGGTTTAATATAAAATATTTCAATACATGCATTTCAGTCAAATATATATTTTATGCATTATGTCAAACCTTTAACTCACTGGAAAAAAACCCCACAGCAACAGTTTAAAAGCAGTCCAATTCTCCGGGAGAACCGCAGACTTGGCAGCCCTGATGCAAATGAAGGATGGAGGAGGGGAGCGAATGACTGATGACCTGCGGGGGGGTGGGGGGGTTCAGAGGTCACTGCGGTGATTGTGTTTTGTGTGCTTTAGTCCTGATGTGAATCTGTGGTTCTGATGCTGGGCATGAGTTGCACATCGGATCCAGTCTGTGGGGTTTTTCCTCTGGTTCTGCTCTGCTGCGCTCAAGTCTCTGTTTAAAGATAACATGTAATTATTGATCCACTCTGAATCATTAGCGCTGTGTAGTCAGTCAGCAAAATACATTCAGCTCTGGCTCACATCTGAGGTGCTTCACGACAGAGATTATCATTTTAATCAAAAGTCTCAGTTTTAGGAGAGTCTTGTCTTATTTTGCAGCAAAAATATCTGAAAAATCCTTCAAACCAGAAGCAGCAACGCATGTGATATTCAGATTCTCGCTAAAAAAATTCTTTCATGTGTAAATTATAAACAAGTTAAAACGAGAAAGAATATTTTCTTGAATATTTTATGCCATTTTGCTTCTCAAGTACATAATTTAGATGCAAAAAATGACAGAAATGCTCATTGAGCACAAGATTTTCTGCTGTGTCTCACAGCTACACTCTTAAAGATAAAGGTTCAGAAGGAAAATGTCTGTAGTGAGACACACTGTTGTCTCAGATGAGTGTCCCCAGGTGTAGATGAGCACCGTCGTGTCCTGCAGGTCGCTTGGGGTCATGTGACATCCGTTATCACTGCGTGTGCTGCTGACGTGTGTGATGCTGTTCACTGTTGGTGTGTGTGTGTGTGTGTTTCAGCTACATCCTCCCCCTCCCGTCTGTCTGTCTCTGTGAGGGTGGGGCTGATGATGCTCACACACACACACACTGTCTCTCTTTCGGCAGTGTTCGGATGGGTGTCGGCCGTCGCTTGCTTCAGTCGTGTGTTTTGTTTCCTGAGTGTCGCTGAGGCTGGAGTCGTTTCATCATCATTGGTGCTGACGGTGAGGTCAACACACTCACACACTCATGATGGTTTTGGTGTGTGTTATATGATGTTTTTTCTTCCTGCAGTCATCTGTCATTTGCGTTGGTCTTCAGTCAGTGTGTTCTGTGTGTGTTGGCATCTGTGGTTCAGTTCAATGTCAGTGTTTCTTTTGTTTTGCTCTTTGTTTCCTCAGGGACACGTGTGTGTGTGTGTCCGTGTGCACGACGGGAATCTGTCATTGTGTCTGTGTGAAATTAATTCATCAGGCTTTTTGACTGACATCCAGAGAGATGTCAAATCAGCCCTGGACATTTCGTCGTCATATCTCTCACCCTGTTTTAGTCCTGTAGTGCTAAAGGGTTAGTTCACCCAAAAATGAAATTTCTGTCATTAAATCCTCATCCTTGTGTCATCCCAAACCCGTAAGTCATTGCATAAGCAACGTCATTGCACCTTTTAAGGTCCAGAAAGGTACTAAAGACATTGATAAAATAGTCAGTGTGACTGCAGTGGTTCAACCTTAAGGTTATGAAGCGACGAGAATACTTTTTGTGTGCAAAAACAAACAAAAATAATGACTTTATTCAACAAAATTGTCTCTCCTCGTCATTGTCCTATGCTGTTTATGTTGTAAGGTTCAACCACTGTAGTCACGTTGACTATTTTAACAATGTCTTTAGTACCTTTCTGGACCTTGAATGACAGTAATTACATTGCTTTCTATGGAAGATAAAAAAAAACCTCTCGGATTTCATTACAAATATCTTAATTTGTGTTCCGAAGATGAATGAAGGTCTTATAGGTGTGGAACGACATGAGGGTGAGTAATTAATGACAGAAATTTCATTTTTGGGTGAACTAACGCTTTAAGTGCATTACGTTCATCTGTGGCTTTCATTGGCTCTGTTGATTTTGATGTTGCTTCCTCCTGATTGGCTCATCATGTTGTTCTGTGAGGAAACATCAGTGCGATGGTGGCTGTATCTGATAAGAGAATGAAGTCAACATCTCAGTCCGTCTTCCTGTCGTTCATCATGATAACGATGATTACACAATCATTAGGGCTTGTAACTAAGTGAGTGTCCTTGGGTTTCTGTGAGTGTCTCCTCAAACAGGACAGATGTTTTTTAATTAAAGGGGTGGTTGATTATGATTGTGTAATAATAATGTATGAGTGTGTAATGTTGCTGTTTGAGCATAAACAACATCTGCAAAGTTACGACGCTCAAAGTTCAATGTAAAGGGAGATATTTTCTTTTACAGAAATTGCTTTTTAAGGACTACAACAAGCTTCTACCCGGGGTTGGTGACATCACAAACCCCAAAATTTACATAAATCCTGCCCCCGAGAACATGCAAAAAAGGGGGCGAGGCCATGTTGGGCTGCTTTAGAGAAGAGTAGTAGAGTGTTGTTGTCATGCCGTCATTTTATGCCGGACTGCTTCACAAATGAGGGTCAATTCAATGCTGGATTTGCACAAAAGATGAACATGACGGCACATGCTAGTGGATGAGTTGAATCAACTCCACAGCAACTACATAAATTTATCCACTAACCATTCAGAAACGTCCAGTTTCATTCTAAAAGTTGTAACTTCTTCCTGAGTCTCTCCATCAGTGTCGACTCCGGTTTGAACAATGTAAGGCTGAACACCGTTACTGACAATCCTCATTTTGTCTGCGTGAGATTCTCCAGCTTTGTTGTTGTTGAGCTGTTGAGCTCCGCCCTCTTTGGGATAGCAAGCGGGGAGCAGCAGCTCATTTGCATTTAAAGGGACACATACAAAAATGGTGTGTTTTTGCTCACATCCAAACAGAGACAAATTTGACAAGCCATAATAAATGATCTGTGGGGTATTTTGAGCTGAAACTTCACAGACACATTCTGGGGACACCAGAGACTTATATTACATCTTGTAAAAGGGGCATTATAGGTCCCCTTTAAATATAAAACAGACTGAATAATGTGTTCAGTAACGCTGGTCTGATGCTTCCTCTGTGTGTCGGCAGGAATCAGACCTGTCAATCTGTGAGATTCACTGGTGTCTCTATTGAAACCTTGAGGCTCAAACCGTCTGACACAGTAAATCAGCCTCATAAAGACACAAACTGACCAGCACATCTCCATCACACCTCCATTAGGAGATGATCATTTGAGCTCATTTCTTTGTCAAATAGTTAACTCAAATCTGTCCGTTATGTTTTAGGATGATGAAATTAACTGAATATTCAATGCACCTGCGGTCAGTCATTCAGTCCGGCCGTGTTTCTCTTGCCCTCCTCTCCACATCCTTTCCTGTCTCTCTTCACTAATAATAAATCAAACGTGTATCAGGCATTAAAGTGGTCAGTCATTATAGATTGGTCATGCAGCAGACGCTCATGATGTGACGTGTGTCATACGCTAGTTAATGCATCTGAACCACAGTGTCACCCATCTGTCCATGCTTGTGTTCTGCTGAGGGTTTATTTCTGTGACGAGTGCATGTCTGCAGGCTCAGCGGAGGACGTGCTGCACTGCATGGAGAATAAGGATGTTATCTAGGAAAATTACAGCTGTTTCTGTGCCACAGGCCTTTTGCTGTGTTTGATTTGTGGCTCGAGTTCATCTGAAGCTCACTTCGGTTGTTTGATGTCGCCTCTAAGTCTTTTTGACCTCTGAATATCACATGAGCTCATCCAGTAAACCCCCTACATCTCAAACCCCCTATAATTCCTTTTGAGCTGATCTACACTGACACTGAGTGATGACCAAACTTTCAGCATCTAAAAATACTCAGCTGAAAATGAATTGTCAGTTTTGGCTGAAAATGTTTTGGATGGACGAAATTATTGACAAAAACGGTGGCATTTACTGCTTTAGTGTTTCTTCAGTGGTGCGTTTTGACTGTCACTGTTTATTTCATGCACACAACATGGATAAACTTCAACAAGTAAACAACAATATTGGTCTCTCGATTGTAATCGATCTTCATTTTTGTTTGTGGAACCAGCCTCCACTTGACATTAAAAGTGCTCTTTCGATCCAATTCTAGACTTAAAGGTGCAATATGTACGATTTTTTCAGTAAAATATCCAAAAACCACTAGATCAGTGTTATATATTTTGTTCACTTGAGTACTTAGAATATCCCAAATGTTTCCAACTATTTGTAAATTGTGAGAAAATTGCAGTTTTAACCAAGCCTCCGGGACGTGTGAGGCCGGGACTGCCTGTCAATTGTGTGCGTCATACCCGCGTTACCCTCGGTTTCCGGTTTTGTTTTGTAGAAACCATGGGAACACCAAAGACGCTTTAATATATTAAACGTTTTAATAGACAAGGGAACAACTGTTTTGATATATTTATAGACAGAAAACAAATTGTTATATAGCTCAACACGTTTAGTCTTATTGTTTAAATCAAATTTTCTTGATTTTTTTTTTTTTTTTTTGCGAGTACCATGCTTTACCATGCCTCAGAGAAAAACACTATTTTGTCAAGTAGCTAACATAGCATAATCAGATGCAGCTTTGTTTTTAGTAACAGTAATACAGCATTTTCTCCATCATACAATACGTTTAAAAATGAATTGCATGCCATTTATCAACACAAGCCATCCAGTATTTAATATGATATTGTAAAATCGATCTATCTTACTGCAGTGTGTAACAGTGTCTCACAGCAGCCGCCGAGCGAACACACAGAGTAACTTCTTATAACATCATTTTCAACACACTCAAATGTATCTAATATGATAAACAGAGCTGCGTTACCTCATACTCATGACCGGGCACCTGCACCCTGCTTCATCGATCTACAGTAATGTTAATAAATCTTTAATACATTAGCTTATCCATGAATATGATTTCTGCCTGAGCCCTGTTGGATTCTTTTCCACCGGCTGTAGACGTGAAGACAGCACCTCCCATGATTCCGCGAAATCAAGGCATCATCAAGCTACGCCTTAGTTTTGAATAAGTGACCTCTAGCGGTGAAAATTACATATTGTGCCTTTAAGACACATTTTTATTTAGAAGCTTTGTGTTTTGTTTGATATGAGCTTTCAAATTCTATCACTTTTATAATAAAATTCAAACAATTAAAGGTGCTAAAGAGGATGTTTTGTTTTATACATTTTTGCAATATTACTTGAAACTGTCTTTACTAACTGATAAAAGACTATTTATTAGGTGCACTGAAAGGAATAATATTAATAAACATCATCTGTGCACGAGGTAGGGCCTTAAAAACATCAGTTCATCGCGTAAACGATTGGCCCTCTGGCTTGTCAATCACTGCCGTGATGTTCCTTGTGAGAGACGAGCACGGCTGTGCGCTCCAGTAACTTTCCACACTCCACAGGCGCCGCATGCAATGTTTTTGTCAGGAGACAGGAGTAACACCTGCAGATTATGAGTTACCTGCGGTGAGTCCAACATAATGAATCCACTAACACGACACAGCGAATGCCGGTGGTAAACACTCGTGTTCCAATACTCGTGCACGATTTTTGGGAGGCATTCCTTTGAAATTAGCTGTGAAGGAGGGGGGGTTGTTCTTACGCATGCGCTCATTTCAAAAACTCAGTAACAGTCTTTGGATTCTCAGTCGACGGAAAAATCCTCTCTATCACCTTTAACATGGCTTTGATGCTCTTTAATGTGGCATGACAGATTGCTGTAGAATTTCAGTTTCTGTGAACATTGATTTTAGTGCATCACTTCCACTAATCTTCATCTTCATCATCATCATCGTATCTGTGTTCTCAGGCCGCTCCTCTGCTAGATCATGTCCACGATGGTGTACCCTCGTGATGAGAAGCTGGAGAAGTTATCGCAGGAGGAGATCATCTCCAACACCAAGCTGGTGATTCAGGGGCTGGAGGCTTTGAAGAATGAGCACAACTCCATCCTGCACAGCCTCCTGGAGACCATCAAGTGCCTGAAGAAGGATGAGGAGGCCAATGTGGTGCACGAGAAGTCCAACCTGCTCCGGAAGTCTGTGGAGATGATTGAGCTGGGGCTGGGTGAGGCTCAGGTGAGGCACCAGTGTCAGAGGTCATGGGTCATACTGTTGTTATTGTTATTTTATTAGTTATTTATTACTGTTTTAGGTGTCTTTTAGAGTTGCTAATTTCATTTCGTTGTTGTGTACTACTGTATGCATGCAATGACAATAAAGATTCATATTATTCTTTAGCTTTACAGTATTAAACATGAAAAACAGTATCAGTGTTTCTTTTAATTAGAATTACAGCTTTATTTTCTGCTATAAAGCGACTTTTTCATATTATGTCAGTCACATGAACTGAATGCTGTTTCATATTGACTTCAGAGATGGAACAAATGTGTGTCACAGTGCTTACTGTGGCCAAAACTAAAGACAGGAGGAGGAACTTGTGATCATGTGACTGTGTCTTGGTGTCTAGGTTATGATGGCTCTGTCTAACCATCTGAACGCGGTGGAGTCGGAGAAGCAGAAACTGCGCGCTCAGGTGCGGCGACTCTGTCAGGAAAACCAGTGGCTTCGGGACGAACTGGCCAACACACAGCAGAAGCTGCAGAAGAGCGAGCAGAGCGTGGCACAGCTGGAGGAGGAGAAGAAACACCTGGAGTTCATGAACCAGCTCAAGAAGTACGACGAAGACGTGTCGCCTTCGGTGAGTTGATGATGCATGTTTAATCACTCCGTAGATTAATCACGATCATCACAAGTGATGTACTGAAACGTGTAGCACTATCAGTTGAATGTATGAGTGCAGTGTTTGTGCGAATGATTCCTCAAATCGTGTGTTTCGTGCACTCTGACGTCAGATCTTTGGCTTTGTGAGTGTCTGAGCTCAGCAAAAACCCCTGAGATCTGCATTCTCATGCTGGGAACCTTTTAAAATGCTGCCAAGATCAGAAAGACAAGAAAGAGCCTTTCAGAACAGAGAACTGGCTCCTCTACCAGATAACTGTGGGAATAAATCACTGCGAGAGGAAAGCCACTGTAACCAGTGTCATATTTATTAGACATGCTGAACAATACTTCTACAGCACTTATTAATCTTAATTACTGGTAATTTCAACATTTATTTTAAAAATCAAAGTTGCATTTGTTAATATTAGTTACAGGGTCCATGAACTGCATTGTTTTATTTGTTAGTATGCTTTTTACATCAAAAATTGTCATAATTTAGAAATAAAAGGCATTTTTCCTACCCTGATTTTAGGCCACTTATTTGAACGCTCTGTTTTAAGGGGCGTGTCTGCTGTGAGACCTCAGTGTAAACACCCACTGCTGTGATTGGCTAACATCTTTGCATTAAAAATAGCATTACTCTCTTGAAAACTTTTAGCACATTTTTACTATTACAGCTCTCAAGTTTAACTAATCAAGAAAAGTGTTGATTACATTTAGATCTATGACATTATATTTAGATCGTGGCATGAAAGGTTGCAGCGATGAACGTTGTTGGGTAGAGATCTTGTCATTGCAACTCAATTTCTGCACACTAATGAATGCTTTCATCATAACTAACTGTGCAAACACAAAGTAACTAAGAGATTTGTTGAATAAAACGGGAGTTTTGGTGTGAATCCAGAACTCAGTCACTGATAAAACTCGCAATGTTTGATTGACAGCTCTAGCGATTGTAAAGGGAGAGTTCTTTGATCGCTTTCTATATATAATGTAATCACCAATTAAATAACAGATCATTTTCATCCTACTAAGAGAAACAACGTGAAGTTGACCGTTTAGTCACTGGTTTGATTTACTGACACATATACAAAGAACATCTGACTGTACATGAATCATTACATATCAGATCAGGCATTAGAATTAACACAGTTACTTACATGTTGTTGCATTACTGTTGAGTCCATATCGTAAAAGTCTTTTTGCAAAGCCTGCGATTGATTTACCAAAGAATCCACAGTTAAATGTTATTTTTAGTCCCTTATTGCTCTTCTCTCCTCCTCATCTCACTAACACGCCAGTGGGCGGGGCTAACGTTGCAATGATGAAGTAGGCGTTGATTTCTTCTGCAGAGGCGGCGTTTTACCTATCTATGATTGGCACATTCCAGGATCAGTCGTTCGATTGCTCCTGGTGTCAATAAAAGCTTTTATTGGACTAACAAGGAAGTTTTCAGTTCCGAAACTTATAGGATATTCTTATAGTATGATGACCTCTTACATATCAGAAGCTCAAGGAAAAGTTGATTTCTCAATTCATGACCCCTTTAAAGGTGCCATCGAATTGAAAATTGAATTTACCTTGGCATAGTTGAATAACAAGAGTTCAGTACATGGAAATGACATACAGTGAGTCTCAAACACCATTGTTTCCTCCTTCTTATATAAATCTCATTTGTTTAAAAGACCTCCGAAGAACAGGCGAATCTCAACATAACACCGACTGTTACATAACAGTCGGGATCATTAATATGTACGCCCCCAATATTTGCATATGCCAGCCCATGTTCCCAACATTATGAAAGGCATTACACAAGGGCAGGCAGTATTAACGTCTGGATCTGTGCACAGCCGAATCATCAGACTAGGTAAGCAAGCAAGGACAATAGTGAAAAATGGCAGATGGAGCAATAATAACTGACATGATCCATGATATCATGATATTTTTAGTGATATTTGTAAATTGTCTTTCTAAATGTTTCGTTAGCATGTTGCTAATGTACTGTTAAATGTGGTTAAAGTTACCATCGTTTCTTACTGTATTCACGGAGACAAGAGCCGTCGCTATTTTCATTTTTAAACACTTGCAGTCTGTATAATTCATAAACACAACTTCATTCTTTATAAATCTCTCCAACAGTGTGTAATGTTAGCTTTAGCCACGGAGCACTATCAAACTCATTCAGAATCAAATATAAACATCCAAATAAATACCATACTTACGCGATTAGACATGCTGCATGACAAACACTTTGTAAAGATCCATTTTGAGGGTTATATTAGCTGTGTGAACTTTGCTTATGCACTGATAGAGTTGAGAGCTCTGGGGGGAGGAGAGCACGAGCAATTAAAGGGGCAGCAGCCCTGAATCGGCGCATTTCTAATTATGCCCCAAAATAGGCAGTTAAAAAAATTATATTGGGGTATTTTGAGCTTAAACTTCACAGACACATTCAGGGGACACCTTAGACTTATATTACATCTTGTAAAAAACGTTCGATGGCACCTTTAATAAAATATGAACTAACAAAAAGGAAATTTTTGTCTGTCCAGGAGGAGAAAGATGGCGAGCCGCCCAAGGACTCTCTGGACGATCTCTTTCCCAACGACGAGGAGGAGCACACTCAAGGAAGTATGTGAACATCATTCCCGCACCCTCACATACGAGTGCTTGTCTGTCCCGTTCAAGCGGCAACCTCCCCCAGTCTCTCATGAAGCCAATACGGAAGTGACTTAAACTGCGATTCATCGACTGGCCGCTAGGGACAGGCTCCAAAAGAGAGCAGAATCTCATTGAGTCCCATGTTAAATTGGCCAAGTTTACAGCAGAAAAAAAAAAAATTTTACAAGTTGGTTCAAATTGTGGTTTTGGTCTATACTGCTAATTTTGCCCTTCATGACAACTGTGAGGGGGGTGAATTTTTTTCTAACTCATTCTTTTAAATTATATTAAGCCTTAAAGTTCTGCATAATTAAGGGCGTGGTCACTTGAGTGACAGGTAGATGCCACTGCTGTCTGTGAGCCGTCACTTTACCTCAGCTAATTCCAGCCGCTGAATTTGGCATCTCAGCTGTATTTGTGCTCGATTATTTTATACAATTATAAAATATGGCTTGCTGCATAATATTCAAGACTGATGTGTGTCTGTGTAGATGTGCATGCATGCGGAAGAAACAGAACACACGTTGTTGGATCGTGGCATTGGCTAAAAGTTTTGTTTGAGATTTACTACAGTGACAATACCAGGAGGATATACAACTCTGACAGCACTGCTTGGATATTATAACTAAAACTGCTGCACTATTTTGAAAAAATATACTTTGGACATGGGCTCATTTGCTTGTTAGATACGATCGTATACAGTTTTACAACACAAACGCTGCTCAGATTGCATTATTTCTTGAAGAACGATGACAGAGAGCAGATCATTCAGAAGAAATGTTATGCAAACAATGGATAATATATCAATATTTCATGGACAAAAAGTACTGTTTTTTGTTTTGCAATGGACATTTATATTTTACCCAAGTGCCACAGATTGGATTCATCTCGCGATCTCTATTATAAAGGTATGAAGTCCCATTTTGATTTTCCATGTTGTTATTTGCACACCCAACACTACTGGTGTTGGAGCATCTATATCTTAAAAAAAACACCGTAGATTGACAGTAAACCTTTAGAACTTTCTGATGATAAAACTTATCTTCATTAATAATTTAGATAGTATCTAGATAGATAGCTCCTTTGCTTGCTAACATGGTCACGTCGAGCTAGGCGGGCGTGGTTTCAGCAACCAGTCATATCAGCTCAAACCACCTCCCCGCCTCTTTGCCCATTTTCAGTTATCCGGGAGTGATGTGCGGTGACGCGCAGCTAAGATGGCCGCGGCCTCATTTACGCGTCAAAACTGCTGTTCAGAAATCTATGGGTGACGTCACGGACACTACGTCCATATTTTTTTACAGTCTATGGTCCCGTTGCATTAACCCTCCTCTGACCTTTGACCTCTACAGTGCAGCACCAGCACAACAGCGCCGCCGTAGCAGCCGCACAGCAGGGCGGATACGAAATCCCGGCTCGCCTCCGAACCCTCCACAACCTGGTGATTCAGTATGCGTCTCAGGGCCGGTACGAGGTGGCCGTGCCGCTCTGCAAACAGGCTCTGGAGGACCTGGAGAAAACATCCGGGCACGACCACCCCGACGTAGCCACCATGCTCAACATCCTGGCACTGGTGTACAGGTGAGACAATGTGCAGCCATTTCACCACAGTAAAGAACTGAACCTGAAGACATCATCGTCATGTGCTGTCTGTCTGTCTGTCTCAGGGATCAGAATAAATATAAAGAGGCTGCTCACCTGCTGAACGACGCTCTCTCCATCAGAGAGAAAACACTCGGGAAAGACCATCCTGCTGTAAGTGACGTCACGCCAGTCTTATATTACCCTCACATCTCAGATTTGATCAGATTCAGACTCTCGTCATAATAACATAAAAAATATAGCAGGAGATTTTAATGAAGTAAGTGATTATTTATATAACAGTATTTATACAATACAGCATAACTGTTTTAAATAGTTAATTTAAAGATGACCTATGATGCTTTTCTCCATGTTCATCATTTATTTAGTGTGTAATTTTGCTGTTTGAGCATGAAAAAGGTGGGAGTTTCAAGTGGGAGTTATTCTCTATATTAGTGTCACTGTTTCTGAACTTCATTGTAGTCTTGAGTTTTCTTTCGGGAACGAACACGCCACAATATTCCTCATTTAAATACTTCCCACTCAAGGCATATGCAGAATAAAGAGGCGGGGCCTGGTTGAGTTAGTTAGTAGTGTGTTGAAACTGACTGTATGGTAAGGGGCGGGGCATTTCCCAAACATGCTCGAAGTGCTTGACCAATCACAACACACTGGTCTAGCCGACCAATCAGAGCACATTGTGCTTTTCAGAAGGAGGGGCTTCATAGAGACAGGAACTAAACAGAGGTGCGTTTCCCCAAAGCATTGTTAGTTAACTATGGTCGTAAGTCCCATTGAACTCTATTGATAACAACTGAACTTGCGACCATAGTTCGCTTTGGGAGACGCACCCCAGAGCGTTACTGACAGACTGGGAAGAGAGGAGCTGCAACAATGGAGAATATGAGAAAAATAGTGAACATTCAAGCAAGAAAACCTGTTCTAGTACAAATTGGGCATAATAGGTTCTCTTAAAATAATTATTTTACTGCATAAATCACGGATGGGCAACTTCGGTCCTGGAGGGCTGCGGTCCTGCAAAGTTTTGCTCCAATCATAATCAAACACACCTGAAGAAGCTAATCAACATCTTCAGGATTATTAGATTACTAGGACCAAAGTTGCCCATACCTGGCATATATACACTTACAGATACATACATATAATAGTACATACATACTTCAAATACTGTGTTGAAATGTCAGAGGTGATGAAGCATGAATGTACATTATGTGCGGTCAGGTGTTGATCTTTGTGCTTGTGTTTCAGGTTGCAGCCACTCTCAATAATCTGGCTGTGCTGTACGGGAAGAGAGGCAAGTACAAGGAGGCCGAGCCGCTGTGTAAAAGAGCCCTGGAGATTCGAGAGAAGGTCAGTGAACATCACAACACCTCAACTTTCAGTTAATCACCCTTACAATAGAAAGATCATATTTGGGGGTCTATGGCATCTCGGGATTAGAGCACACAATTACATCACTGATCTGACTCTATTCGTCTGTCTGTTTGTCTATCTATCTGTCTGTCAGGTGTTGGGGAAGGATCATCCTGATGTGGCAAAGCAGCTGAATAATCTGGCACTATTGTGTCAGAATCAGGGCAAGTATGAGGAAGTGGAGTATTATTACTGCAGAGCTCTGGAGATCTACGAGTGCCGGCTTGGTCCAGACGACCCCAACGTGGCCAAAACCAAGAACAACCTGGTGAGTCTGTCAAACTGCAGTTCTAACTGTAGACGGTATTAAACACACACTTAATATTTGCGTTTTGCCCTCATTATGCAAATCTGAGCGGAGCTGCAACAGACGTCAGTTTGTGTGGAGCTGAAGTGACACTCATCTTTCTGTATGTTTAATAATCTAGTCTTTGGAATCAAGGCCGCGTCTTTTCATATCAGTGTTTTTCTCCACCCACACGCACACTGAGGCATTTGTCCTCATGTACCTGTGCAGCCGTCTCACGCTCACAGTCTCTATTGAATGACCTTCTACAGCAGTGAATGTTTCTTGTCTCTCCGCAGGCGTCCTGCTTTCTCAAACAGGGGAAATACAAAGAAGCCGAGGTTCTATACAAAGAGATTCTGACCCGCGCTCATGAGAAGGAGTTTGGATCGGTGGATGGTGAGACTTGTGTTATTCATGCTGATCTGACACTGCTGTAGGTTAGATGTAGAAAACACACGGCAGGAACATGGCTATATTTACATGCACATCAATGTTTTGTTGTGAATAGGGTGCAACGGATCGTAGTTTATCGGTACGAATCAGGCCCCTCGGTTCGGAACGTATGTGATTTGCGGATTAACTGCAACAAGTCTTACCAATTTAAAACACTCAAGTATTTTTAAACTATTCAAATGGAAGAAGAGGAAAAAGAGATCTCAATTTGCAATCGTGTGCTTTTTTCTGTGCACACGCACACAGAGGCGCCTTTCAGATGGTGTGTGAATACACAACCGAGCTCTTTTTCGCGACACTTTGCGCTTGAACGGACACATACACCCACAAAATGATCTGAAAATCCCTGTCTCAACAATTATTCTTGTATACAGACGGTTTTAAAGTCTTAAAGGGATAGTTCACCCAAAATGAAAATTCTGTCATCATTTACTCACCCTCAAGTAGTTCCAAACTTGTATGAATTTCTTTGTTCTGCTGAACACAAATTAAGGTATTTATAAGTTACCAAACAGATCTCGCCCCCCATTGACTACTATATTATTTATTTTTCCTCAAACAATGTTTGAAATGTATTAGTTAGAAGTTTTTGCTGTGGTATCAAAATATAAAAAAGTGTTCTTTAGGTAATAAATGGGAAGCAAAGTTCCATTTGTCTTAAAGGTGCCGAAGAACGTGTTTTCAAAAGATGTAATATAAGTCTAAGGTGTCCCCTGAATGTGTCTGTGAAGTTTCTGCTCCAAATACCCCATAGATTTTTTTTAATTAATTTTTTTAACTGCCTATTTTGGGGCATCATTATAAATGTACCGATTCAGGCTGCGGCCCTTTTAATTCTTGTGCTCACCGCCCCCGGAGCTCGCGCTTGCCTTAACCAGCATAAACAAAGTTCACATAGCTAATATAACCCTCAAAATGGATCTTTACAAAATGTTCGTCATGCAGCATGTCTAATCGCGTAAGTATGGTATTTATTTGGATGTTTACATTTGATTCTGAATGAGTTTGATAGTGCTCCGTGGCTAAAGCTAACATTACACACTGTTGGAGAGATTTATAAAGAATGAAGTTGTGTTTAAGAATTATACAGACTGCAAGTGTTTAAAAATGAAAATAACGACAGTCTTGTCTCTGTGAATACAGTAAGAAACGATGGTAACTTTAACCACATTTAACAGTACATTAGCAACATGCTAACGAAACATTTAGAAAGACAATTCACAAATATCACTAAAAATATCATGTTATCATGGATCATGTCAGTTATTATTGCTCCATCTGCCATTTTTCGCTGTTGTTCTTGCTTGCTTACCTAGTCTGATGATTCAGTTGTGCACAGATCCAGACGTTAATACTGCCTGCCCTTGTGTAATGCCTTGAACATGGGCTGGCATATGCAAATATTGGGGGTGTACATATTAATGATCCCGACTGTTACGTAACAGTCGGTGTTATGTTGAGATTCGCCTGTTCTTCGGAGGTCTTTTAAACAAATGAGATTTATATAAGAAGGAGGAAACAATGGTGTTTGAGACTCACTGTATGTCATTTCCATGTACTGAACTCTTGTTATTCAACTATGCCAAGGTAAATTCAATTTTTCATTCGATGGCACCTTTAACCCCCCTCATTTTAAAACTGTAATATGATCCGAAACCGTGAGTTTTGTGATCCATTGCATGAAACATGAATTTGGTTTAAAACAATGATTCCTTAAATCCTGCTTCCAGCCCTTGAAAATTAGTGAATAATATGTTGCATGTGAATGCCAACAGGACTGATTATTTTATAGAATTAGTAACAGAAATTGACATTAATAAATATTATGATTGCCCGACCCGTTACAAGAATATTCCCATGCATGCGCACATATAAACATCATCGTCAGATTATAGGCCTTAAACTGTCTGATGTGCATGTAAATGTAGTCCATAAAAGAGTCAGTGAGTGTTTCATCTCCTTAACTCCACTCTTGTTCTTATGAATCAGACTTGAAAGACACTAATACTGGGCTTCAGTGGCTTTAATTAGAGAGAGGGTAACGATCATGGGTAATCATGGATAACGATGTCACTTGTGTGTCTGTTTGCAGCTGAAAACAAGCCCATCTGGATGCACGCGGAGGAGAGAGAGGAGATGAGCAAGGTGTGTGTGAAACATGACAGATGTTTGTGTTGGTGTTGGCTTGCTGTCACTTACACTGTGTGTCTGTGATGTTCAGGGGAAGCACAGAGACAACACGCCGTACGGAGAATATGGAGGCTGGTACAAAGCCTGTAAAGTCAACAGGTACAGCACACACTTCACCAGCTCGATCTGAGTGCGTTTCTTTGATTTTGCTGTCAGAAATCAGGCAGACACATCCAGGAGCGTTTCATCAGGCTCTCATCAAAAAAGGGCTTCCCTTTATTTTGATACTCTTATTTGATGCTATAATAGATATAAATTGTCTTTCACAAGCTGCATGCACAATAATCTCTGACAAACCATCGAAAGCATTTTTTTTTTTTACAGTGAATTGTAGGTAAATATCCTCTTCATCCAGTGCTATTACTGTTTTCTGTCTTATATAGTATCCCATGAGAAATGATTCAGTGCATGAGTGAACTGTCCAAATGAATCAAACTGAATCGCAAGTCCTTGTTTGCAAATCGATTTGATCAATAGTGATTTATTTGTGAATCTGGCATCACTAGTTGTGATTCTAAACCGCCGAACACATGACATGAGTGATCAGGGGAACTGATCTCTGTTGAGACTAGGATTCATCACTGATGTTTTAATGTCTGGCAACGTCCCTGGACTCATCAAAATATTAATACAACAGTGTTACACTGAGCATGTTTACATGCACATTCTTAACCCGATTGTTCATCATAAAAAACTGACAGTGTGTTTGTGTAAACGCACTAATCTTTTTTCATATATCAGCATAAAGCCATAAAAGGCTTAAGCATAAACTGACGGATACAGCTGGATTTCTCCCGGCATGTAAACACATTAACCAGTGTTCTGTGGCTAATTGAAGTGTGCATTTGTAATATTTGACAGCGTCTTCACTGCGGATTGAAGCACATCCAGACAGCGTTTGGCGGCAGGAAATGTATCACAAACTCCGACTCTTTCTTGAGCCAAGAAATGATAAAAATGTGTTCTTCTGATCTTGTGCAGTCAAAATAGAAGCAGTTCAGTCAAAATAATTGGATTTATTAATGAAGTCTTGTAAACGTGTTTTACTTGTGTTGCCGCAAGGTTTGCATGTAAAACGGGACAACAGGCTAAAACCGTATATTTAACCAGACTGGAAGATGATTGAGTGAATATCCTGAAGAAACAATCAAAAGCAAAATATAAGAACTGATAATCTACAGTGAAGCGAAGCCTGTTGTAGGATGATTTGCATTGTGACACGACTGTGGTTTTGTCTGCAGTCCGACGGTCAATACGACCCTGAGGAATCTGGGCGCTCTGTACCGCAGACAGGGCAAGATGGAGGCGGCGGAGACATTGGAGGAGTGCGCCATGAGATCCCGCAAACAGGTGCGACACAAACCTCACTCACTTTGAGAGCAGCAGGACGTGTTTGTAAATGACATTTCATGTGCTTTCTCTCGCGTCTTTCCTTCCTGCTTTTCTGTGGATCCCAGAGCAACTCCGTGAGTCATTTTGAAGATGTTCTTGCACCTCATTAGCGATGATGATGCTGATTACCATCGTCTGTTAGAGCGCACGGCTCATCTTTCCCATGATGCTTCAAGTTGTAATATTGATTTGTGTGTGCGCCAGGGTCTGGACCCCGTCCATCAGACGCGTGTGGTGGAGATCCTGAAGGAAGGCGACGGCAGTGAGCGCCGGCGCAGCAGAGACAGTCTGTCTAGCGTAAAGTACGAGAGCGGCTCTGAGGGCGGCGATGAAGTGAGTATGGCTGTAGAGTGGAGCGGGGTGAGTACACATCCACTGCAGCCACCAATCACAGCACAGCTGCCGCTCAACAGGTGCCATCATGATGACATCAGCATCACACGGCAAAAAATGACGTTCTTCCTCAGTGTTTCTGTCTTGTTTTGCATTACAAATATCTAAACATTCTTAAATCAAGATACATTTAATGGAGAAGCAAAATGGCTGAAGATATTAAGTCTTGTTTTCTGAAAATGTACCAAAATTAAGCAACTTCATGCTTAAAACATGAACAAATATCTGCCAATGGGGTCAGAAAAATAAAATTCATTCAAAGGGAAAACAAGGTTATTATTCTGACCCCAGTGGCAGATATTTGTTCATGTTTTAAGCATGAAGTTGCTTAATTTTGGTACATTTTCAGAAAAAAAGACTTAATATCTTCAGCCATTTTGCTTCTCCAGTAAATGTATCTTGTTTTAAGAATGTTTAGATATTTGTGCTGGAAAACGAGACAAAAACACTGAGGAAGAACATCATTTCTTGCAGTGCAGATGATGTAGGTGTTGCTGAATGACACTTTCCAGCTGCCGTTTGGCCTTTTGTCGACCAGTCATGTAAATAATTGAATGGCACCTGTTGAGCGTCTGCTCTGTTCAAGGTCTTTATGAGCTGATTGTGTGTCCTGGCATGTTTGTGCTGATTTAACATGCTTGTATTTGTGTATGAAAGTGTTCGTAAGCATCTCTGACACACACAAGCCTCCCCGTGCTGCAGATCCGTGACGCACACAGTATCCTCGCCAGAACACGTCCAGGTCACATGACCCCAAGATCATTTTCTTTATGCGAATTTCTAATGTTAAGGCCCGTTCGCACCAAGAACGATAACTATAAAGATAACGATAAAGATATAGTTCTAAAAATCATTCTAAATATAAAAGGATAGCACTGTCCACACCACAGCTGTAACGATAACGATATAGAGAAATTTCAGAACAATTTTTTTTCAGCTGTTGAACGATAAAACGCTGAAAGCCAATCAGAATCCATTCTAATTTAAAGGCTTGTGCATTTAAAATGGCAGGCGACATTGCAGAGAAGTTAATCACAGATGTCCAGAAAAGGCCACCACTGTTTGACAAGTCAAACCCCCTTTACAAGGATACTTTAAAGAAAATGGATATATATGCAAAAGAATCGGTCATACCCTCGGAAAAAATGGTGAGAAGTATTAACGTTGAGATCATTATGCCAGGCTAGCAAACAGTGTAAAACAAAATTACCTCAGGTATCCAGCACTAGTTTTAGCAACATTGTCTTGCTTCCTTTGAAGTTGCAGTGAAAAAGACTAGGCATTGTTTTTATTCCACTATATTGACTTCATCAGCTAAATTCACTGTTAGATTAGATCGATTACACTAGCTATTCACTCGAAACATTGCATGCTGAGGACATCTGCTGGTTAAAGCAGTGTAAATGCAACAAGAACAGCAGAAACATGTTGTACACACTTTGAAACCGCAGTGTGTGAGTTTAAAATAAACAGACCGTTATCGTTCGTTGGTGTGGGCGCAAATATAGTTATTGTTCTAGTTATCGTTCTTGGGGTGAACGGGCCTTTATTGTTGTGATTTATGATGTGGTCGTGTCCTCGTGCGGTTTGGTGTTGTCTTACGTCACTAGAGCGCTGAGATGGTGTGGTGTGTTCAGGATGTTCAGTGTGATGTCATATCCTGCATGTGAAGCTTAATGCGTTCGATCATTAACACCTGCTCCGTCCTGCTTACAGAGTCACTGCTAGTGTATGCAATGAAATAATAATAATAACATGAAGCTCTGAACACGCCACTAAAGCACTCAGGATCTCTTGCCTTACAAAGCTTCTTAAAGGGACAGTTCACCCATAAATGAACATGGACTTGCTTTGACTGGTTTTCAGTGACTGTGTGTTTAATACAAGTTAAAACATGTGAAAGAATCTTTCAGTGTAGTGAGACAAAATAAACACACAAACACTGAAAACTCATCTAAATGTCACATGCAGTGTTGTCTTTTATTTTATGGATTGTTTGATGAACAAGAACATGAGCCGAAACAGATCAGATGTGTGTGTGTTGTGATGGTGTGTGTTTCTGTGTGATTTCTCAGGCAGTGCGCATAAGACTGTGGATGTGAAGATGACATTCATACCCAGAATAAATCAATCTTGCATTCTCAGATTGTTTCTGACTCCACCTCATGTCTCATGACGATCTCACGTGGATCTTTCACATTAGACATCATTAGTGTTTGTTTCAGTGGTTCATCTCAAGTGGTCCAAAAATTATAAAGTTGGTTGACGTGACGCTCGGCGTGTGTTTGCCTGTGCATGCGACCTGCATGAATCTGTGCGCTCACCATCACTACCTGTTACTAACCAGCCATGTCATCGCAGTTGTTGCCATGACAACCAATCAGCCAATTTGGGCTGCCTTTCCCAACAGCATCGCGAGCCTAATAGATGCTAGTAAGCGCTTTCAGCACTATGATCTATTTATGAGGCTTTTGGGAAATGCAGCCGTGATCAGTTTTTCCCGACACAGTGGATTGTGCTCTTCCCTTCTCCGTAAGAGACTCGCTGGACTGGATGAGATCAGACAGAGAGGAACTTAACATCCAGTTTTAAGATTTAAATCTTTTTGAAAGAGTCTCTTCTGCTCACCAAGGCTGGAGTTTTGTTAAAAAATACAGTAAAAACAGTGAAATATTATTACAATGTAAAATAGCTGTTTTCTTTGTGAATATATAGGAATTTATTCCTGTGATCAAAGCTGAATTTTCAGCATCATTACTCCAGTCTTCAGAGTCACATGATCCTTCAGAAATCATTCAAATCTGATGATTTGCTGCTCAAGAAACATTTCTGATTATTATCATTGAAAATAGTTGTGCTGCTTCATATTTTTGTGGAAACTGTGATACATTTTATTTTTCAGGATTCTTTGATGAATAGAAAGTTCAAAAGAACAGCATTTATTTGAAATAGAATCTTTTGTAACATTATAAATGTCTTTACTGTCACTTTTGACCAATTTAATGCATCCTTGCTGAATAAAAGTATTAATCTTACTCACCCCAGACTTTTGAATGGTAGTGTATCACACTAATGATATTTCACTGTTTTTACTGTGCTTTTGAGCAAATAAATACAGCCTTGGTGAGCAGAAGAGACTTCTTTCAGAAACATTAAAAAATCGTAATGATTTCAGACTTGACTGTCAGTGTAAATATAAACACTGACACACATCATTATATAAATAGACTGGGATTTGTGATCTTGTCCCTGCAAACACACACACACTGTTGCTGTAGAAGATAAATCACTGCTCTTTAAATGAAGATCAGCCCAGCCTTTGTTTCCTGTTCTACTTCATGTGTCGTGACCTCAGTGACAGACAGGAACTACTCTCTGCTCTCACTTTTCTTTTAATTGTGCCTTATTAGCATGACAAAAACATGACCAGAGTGTTGTTTTAAAAAGCAGCAATTTATGAATTTAAGTAATAAGTTACTTTATTATTAAGAATGATAAAAAGTACTTTTTAAGAAAAATGCTGATAAAAATGTGTTTTCTGTTTATCAGCATTAGGCCATAAACTGAATGTGGTAGAAGTGTGTGTGATGCAGGGGCAAGAGAACAACCGTCTGATAGACAGACAGGCAGAGAGACAGTCATACAGACAGACAGGCAAACAAACAGTCAAGCATCCAGACAGATAGTCAGACAGACAGACAGACAGACAAACAAACAAACAAACAAACAGGCAGAGAGACAGACAAGCATCCAGACAGTCAGTCAGACAGGCAAATAAACAGACAGGCAGAGAGACAGACAGATAGTCAGACAGACAGTAAAATAGACAGACAGACAGACAGACAGACAGGTAAACAGACAGGCAAACAAATAGACAGAAAAACAAACAAACAAACAAACAAACAGGCAGAGAGATAGACAAACAAACAGGCAGAGAGACAGACAAGCATACAGACAGACAGACAGGCAAACAAACAAACAAACAGACAGATGGACAGAAAGACAGACAGACAAGCATCCAGACAGACAGACAGACAGACAGACAGGAAAACAAACAAACAAACAAACAAACAAACAGACAGACAGACAGACAGACAGGAAAACAAACAAACAAACAGACAGACAGACAGACAGACAGACAAGCATCCAGACAGTCAGTCAGACAGGCAAATAAACAGACAGGCAGAGAGACAGACAGATAGTCAGACAGACAGTAAAATAGACAGACAGACAGACAGACAGGTAAACAGACAGGCAAACAAATAGACAGAAAAACAAACAAACAAACAAACAGGCAGAGAGATAGACAAACAAACAGGCAGAGAGACAGACAAGCATCCAGACAGACAGACAGACAGACAGACAGACAGACAGACAAGCATCCAGACAGACAGACAGACAGACAGGCAAACAAACAAACAAACAGACAGACAAGCATCCAGACAGACAGACAGACAGGCAAACAAACAAACAGACAGACAGACAGACAAGCATCCAGACAGACAGACAGACAGACAGACAGACAGGCAAACAAACAAACAAACAAACAGACAGACAGACAGACAGACAGGCAAACAAACAGACAGACAGACAGACAGACAGGCAAACAAACAAACAAACAAACAGACACAGACAGACAGACAGACAGACAGGCAGACAGACAGGCAAACAAACAAACAAACAAACAGACACAGACAGACAGACAGACAGACAGGCAAACAAACAAACAAACAGACAGACAGACAGACAGACAGACAAGCATCCAGACAGACAGACAGACAGACAGACAGACAGACAGACAGACAGACAGACAGACAGACAAGCATCCAGACAGACAGACAGACAGACAGACAGACAGGCAAACAAACAAACAGACAGACAGACAGACAGACAGACAAGCATCCAGACAGACAGACAGACAGACAGACAGGCAAACAAACAAACAAACAGACAGACAGACAGACAGACAGACAGACAGACAGACACAGACAGACAGACAGACAGACAGACAGACAGGCAAACAAACAGACAGACAGACAGGCAAACAAACAAACAAACAGACAGACAAGCATCCAGACAGACAGACAGACAGACAGACAGACAGACAGACAAGCATCCAGACAGACAGACAGACAGACAGACAGACAGACAGACAGACAAGCATCCAGACAGACAGACAGACAGACAGACAGACAGACAGGCAAACAAACAGACAGACAGACAGACAGACACAGACAGGCAAACAAACAGATAGGCAGGCAGACAGACAGACAGACAGACAGACAAGCATCCAGACAGACTGGCAAACAAACAGACAGATGGGCAGAGAGACAGATAGAGAGACAGACAGACAGACAGACAGACAGACAGACAGACAGATAGAGAGACAGACAGACAGACAGGCAGGCCACACATGTGTTTGAAATGAGCTCTTAATGGTGTGCTGTCTCTCTCTCTCTTCATCAGGCATAAAGCCATCAAGAGTTTCCCTCACCTTCTTCCTCCTCACACAGGAAGTGACGTGTTCGTATCATCCTCTGCCATAGCGGGTGTCCTTTAGTCCACCGGCCTTCACCGGCGACGCGTCTCTCTCCTGCGTTCTGCTATCTTCTTCTGTCTTCGGTTGACGTGACGTCGTCTTTGGGCTCTTCGTCTCTTTCTCCTTTCCGTCTCTCTCTCATCTCTGATCCGTTGATGATGGACGTCGACACGTTTGCTATCTGACGTCGCTGATGAACTTTCAGACTGAACTTTCTTTTAACTCTAATGGTTTTTGCTCTTTTTCTCCATTAGACTGTTTTGCCGTCTGTGGTTTTGAACGGCTTTCTGGTGTTGAACAATCATTGTTGGTGTTTAACAGAAACTTTGAAACTTGCTCTTGATACATTTTGTTATTATTTTTGTTTTGTTTTTTTGTAATATATGACAAATGATGTCGTGGTGTCGCGTGAGGACGTGTGTGACACACATATCCAAAGTTGAACAACACAACGAACACAGACGGTTTCTCTGTGCTTCGGTGTCAAAGTTACGTTTACAGTATTCACCATTAACACTTGCCGTGAGGTTTGACGCATTAGTCAGCAGAGGCCATATTCTGGTTCTGTCAATCATATATATTATATTTCAGCTAATTATACTAACGAGAAATGATCTTGTGTTTGTTTATCTGCGGCCGTGAGATAGATGATCGAATCCTCATATATTTCCACCTGTAAAGGGAACAACAGGATTCAGATGTCAGTATTTAAGAGATTTCAAACATGAACCATTTTCCTCGTTCGTTCGACTCAATCTCGTGTACGAACAGCATTTCTGAGCGATTAAATAATTTCATTGAGCTTGTTGAATGTGCTCAAGTCCGAACGCACAGACATTGAACACACATCAGTGTTTGCGCTCGATGAAACGCCTTAAAGAAGCGTCACAGAAGCTGATGTGACTGTACTGTATCACCCAATGTCCGTTCAGTTTAGTGCACGTCAAATGATGTCTGTGCGCTCGTTTATTTCCCTATTTTCACTAATTATGATAGTTTGATCACCATTCCAAACACACACACATGATGATGATGATGATGATGATGATGCAGTATAAAACGAACAAATGTTTCTCCTGTTCTCTTGATAACTGACGTGTTTATGCCGTGTGTCGTGGAATGCTGCTTATTTATTGATGGTTTTGGCTCTTCTGTATCTGTTTTATTCAGAGCGTTTGTTCTCTATCATAGTGAGTAGATCTGCAAATAAATATATATAAACGTATTACTCCACTGCATTGTGATGTTTGTTGATATCCTCAATAAAGGTTTCATTTCTGCACTTTCTCATGATTCTATATCAGTGTATGTTTAATAATTTTGGTCTGTTTTTATATTGAGATCCAAGTGCTTTGAATGTTATTTAATAAATAATTAAACAGTTTAATAATGTACATTTTGAGTATTACTGCTGTTTTCATTTTTTTCTGGGTGTTATTTGCATATAAACGTGTTTTCTAATATGCAAGAATCGATCCTGATTGAAGGGTTAGTTCACCCAAAAATGAAAATTCTGTCATTTATTACTCACCCTCATGCCGTTCCACACCCGTAAGACCTTCATTAATCTTCAAAACACAAATTAAGATATTTTAGTTGAAATCCGATGGCTCCGTGAGGCCTCCATAGGGAGAAATGACATTTCCTCTC
Organism: Ancherythroculter nigrocauda; assembly: GCA_036281575.1. Taxonomy (NCBI): domain Eukaryota; kingdom Metazoa; phylum Chordata; class Actinopteri; order Cypriniformes; family Xenocyprididae; genus Ancherythroculter; species Ancherythroculter nigrocauda. Next base: position 5,044,088 of record VTFQ01000016.1, on the reverse strand, counting down.
TCAAGATCCATTAATGTACTAAAAACATATTTAAATCAGTTCATGTGAGTACAGTGGTTCAATATTAATATTATAAAGCGACGAGAATATTTTTGGTGCGCCAAAAAAAACAAAAGAACGACTTATTTAGTGATGGCCGATTTCAAAACACTGCTTCAGGAAGCTTTGGAGCATAATGAATCAGCGTATCGAATCATGATTCGGATCGCGTGTCAAACTGCCAACGGCTGAAATCATGTGACTTTGGCGCTCCGAACAGCAGATTCGATACACTGATTCATAACACTCCGATGCTTCCTGAAGCAGTGTTTTGAAATCATCCATCACTATTCTTGTCGCTTTATAATATTAATATTGAACCACTGTTCACATGAACTGATTTAAATATGTTTTTAGTACATTAATGGATCTTGAGAGAGGAAATGTCATTGCTTCCTATGAAGGCCGCACGGAGCCATCGGATTTCAACTAAACTATCTTAATTTGTGTTCCGAAGATTAACGAAGGTCTTACGGGTGTGGAACGGCATGAGGGTGAGTAATAAATGACAGAATTTTCATTTTTGGGTGAACTAACCCTTTAAATTGGTGCACACAAATAAAATTCTTCCTGTTCTTCCTCAGTATTTCCAGCACAAATATCTAAACGTCCTTAAGTCAAGATACATTTACTGGAGAAGCAAAATGACTGAAGATATCAAATCTTGTTTCCTGAAAAATATATAAAAATGAAGTGAGTTTGTGCTTAAAACAAGAACAAATATCTGCCAATGGGGTCAGAAAAATAATCTTGTTTTCCCTTTGAATGAAGTTTATTTTTCTGACCACATTGGCAGATATTTGTTCTTGTTTTAAGCAAAAAGTCACTTAATTTTGATAATTTTAAAGCTTCTTAAAGGCACAATATGTACGATTTTTGGATTAAAATATCCAAAAACCACTAGAACATTGTGATATCTTTTGTTGATTTGTGTACTTACATTATCCCAAATGTTTCCAAGAATGCCTAAATTCAGAGAAATAAGCAATTTTAAACAGGACACGGACTTGCGTTGCCTATCAATGACATCATACACGCGTTACCCTCGATTTCCGGTTTTATTTTGTAGAAACCATGGAAACACCAAAAACGATTTAATATATTATGTGTTTTATTAGACAGGTGAGCAACTGTTTGAATACATTCATCGCCAAAAAACTAATCATGTTATATAGCTCAACACAGTAAGTGTTATCGTTTAAATCTCGTTTTCTTGATTTACCACAAGTACCATGTTTTACCATGCCTAATATCGATCTATCTTACTGCAGTGTGCAACAGGTGTCTCATTGCAGCCGCTGACTAAATGCACAGAGTAGCACTATAACAACTTTCAACACACAAATATATATAATATAATAAAACAGCGCTGCATTACCCCACATATGCATGACCAGAAGAAGTGCTCGTCTGCGGCATAATAAAAGCTCCACTGCTCTCGAGCCGTGTGTCGCGCTCGTCTCTCATTAGCAATCACACCAGTGGCCTCGTTCCGCTCCAACGGCTTTCAGCCCCACCCTGCTTCATACAGTAATGTTAATAAATGTTTAAAACATTAGCTCATCCATGATTAAGATTTCTGCCCAAGTCCCATTAGATTCTTTTCCACCGGCTGTAGACATGAAGATAATTCCACGAAATCAAGGCATCATCAAGCTACGCCTTCGTTTTGAATAAGCGACCTCTAGTGGTGAAAAATTACATATTGTTCCTTTAAGTAAATGCTTCTCCAGTAAATGTATCTTGATTTAAGAATGTTTAGATATTTGTACTGGAAAAAAAGACAAAAATACTTGAGGAAGAACATCATGTTTTGCAGTGTGTGCATGGTAAGCACACTAGACCCAGGCAGAGCGGGTGTGTGAATGTGTGTGTTGTCCAGTGCAGTGTATTGAGTGTGTGTGTGTGTGTGCGTAGGATGGCAGCGGCGCAATGCAGCGCAGCGGCTCCATCGGGCGGCTCAGAGATGTGTTGCGCCGGAGCAGCGAGATGCTGGTGAAGAAGCTGCAGGGCCACGGACCTCCAGAAACGCACAACAACACGTATGAACAAATACAACACACGCGTCAACATGTGCAGAGCGTGTTCTCAGATCCTAGCGCTGCTTTGACTACTGATAGTGTCTGATTTTTAATTAAAAACATTAAATAGTACACAGCATTAGATTACTTGACAAGAGGAGATGGATCATGGCTGATTTTGATCGTGCTAGTGTTATCTTTGCTATTATTGTCAGTACTTTATTCTCTTTTTATCCTTCCTGACCTGCCTGAATTTCATGTGTATGATTGGAATAATTAAGGTTTTTTAGTGTTTTTGAAAGAAGTCTCTTCTGCTCACCAAGACTGCACTTATTTGATCAAAAATACAGTAAAACAGTGAAATATTATTAGAATTTAAAATAACTGTTTTCTATGGGAATATATAGTAAAACATAATTTATTCTTGTGATCAAAGCTGAATTTTCACTTCATTTCCAGTCTTCAGTCACAAGATTCCTCAGAAAAATATCCTTCATTCTAATATATCTGATTTTTTCCAAACGTTTGATTCATATTTCTTCATCACATTAGAGAGACGTATTCAATAAGACTAATGCTCACATCAGTAGTTCTTGTTCTCTAATGCTTCATTATTGTGTGTGTTTAAAGGAATAGTTCACCCAAAAATGAAAACTATCCCATGATTTACTCACCCTCAAGCCATTCTATGTGTATATGACGACTTCTTTCAGCTGAACACAATCGGATATATATTAAATAATATCCTGGATCTTCCCAGCTTTGTAATGGCAAGTCGGGTCAGAGGTCACTCTTCAGTGGAACTTGAACGTGCGTACGTACATTTCCAGAAGCCAGTGATTATAGTTTATAAAGTTTTAATATGGATATTTTTCTTACAAAAACCCATCGCTTCACTTCAGAATGCCTTTATTAACCCCCTGGACGAAACTGCCGTATGGATTACTTTTATGATGGATGGATGCACTTTTTGGGGTTTCAAAAACGTATTATAAAGCAGAATAATTTTTAATATAACTGCGATTGTTATATATATTGTTATGCAATATAACTATCTTCCGCTGAAAGAAGTCATATACACCTAGGATGGCTTGAGGGAGAGGAAATCATGGAATAATTTTAATTTTTGGATAAACTATTCCTTTAAACACACACAATAATAACGCATTAGAGAACAAGAACTGCTGAAATGAGCATTAGTCTTATTGAATGCGTCTCTTATGGAATGGAGAAATATAAACTCAGTCCTTCATAGAATTCTTACAAATTCTGTCATGATGTTCAACTCTGTTTGAGACATTTCCTCCTTGTCAGACTGTTCTTTGGTTTTTTTAGATATTTAATTTGTCTAATTTCTCTACAGAATGAAACGTGCCGCTTCACTCAACTTCCTGAACAAGACGGGTGACGAGTCCTACCAGGTAACTAATATATCTAACACTGTTGTTTTTGGATCATGAACTCTGTTACCAAACCTAATTGATTATTGTCATTCTGAACTATTAATTGAACATCATTAGAGTGATAAAAGCAGCTGTATTTTATAAAGTGATTAAGGCATTTTAGACATTAAGCTGAAGAACTTCTCTTTATTGCGGTAAAATCACTGTAACGCACAACCCTGAGTGCCGTTTGAACTTTTTTCAGAGGCCCTGTTTCCATCTGGTATTAAGATGCATTTTAGTCAATCGGATCACAAGTGGACGACACTAAATACAGGTGTAAACGGGTTGTAAAACGTTTGAGCTTGTCCACTTTCGACCACTTCCAGAGGTAGTCGAAAACGCATTTGACCGGATTGCTTTCGTAGTGGAAACGCTCATGTGGTCGAATGGGTTCGAACAGCCGCAAAAGCTGCTACTCTCCGTCTATTGAATGCATAAACATTATGGGAAGTGCGTTAGCCAGACGGGATTTAGACTTTAACGTACCAAGCAGAATGTTATCTCATCGTTCCTGGTTTCTAACAGACACTCACCATGTTCGATGTGGTCTTGCATCTGTAATGAAAAGCTGCTGCTCTCTGTATGTTTTCCCGTCGTCTTTGGTTGCATTTATATGTAAATTGCACAAGCTTATTTTGTCCATTAGATCGAAAGATCTGAAAAAGCTCCTACATTTACCCTCCCCTCAAAGAAATCAGGACAGAAGTGGTTGAAAGTGGACAAAAGAGACGGATTAAAATACCAGGTGTAAACGGGAATGTGTTTCCCTCGTCTACTTGTGATCGACCAAAACATATCTTAATACCAGGTGGAAACGGGGCCTAAGAAGTCGGCACGAGACGCTCTCAAGCGATTCACATCTCTTTCATTTAAAAGGATGTTGCACTTTCTCCCATTCATCTAAAGTCTTTGGTGTGAAACCAGACCCCCTAAATGGAGCTGATGTTGACTTCATGCTGACCACACAGAGATGATGGTCCATGGTTTCCTCACATTCATCTCTAATTTTGTGTGTTTTGTGCTTGTATTCAGAATCTGGGCGGCAGGCGGCTGAGAGACAGCCGAGGTTTGAGCTCCAGTAATGTGGATCTGTACAACAGCAGTTAAATCTGTCCAAGATGAAACACTGCGCTGCTCTCAACTTACACACACACATACACACACACTCAAAGCTTGAGACACTCCAAAACTACTCTCACCCTGAAATGTTCCAGCATGGCCTCATGACAGCCACTGTTACACTACAAAGCCATAAAATAAACCCTAGACAGGAGATGGAGCCTTCTGGGTGATCGAGAACTGCTGCTGCTTTGGTTACAATGACTACTTATGATTCAGAAACTGTAAACACTAGAGTTACACTATAGATGTCTTGTTTACATGGACGCTGTTAGAGATTTCTCTGTGATTTCTCTTCACTGGAAATGATGTTTCACAGATTTGCTTGTCTTTAGAGCTCATTTATGGGTTTTGCTGATGTGAGCTGATATCTTTTTCTCTCAGAGGGAATGAAGCCATTGAATTCTTTTCATCTGGGTTTCGGTTTATAGGGGATTTTAAAACTCATTAAGAAAAACAGAGTAGAAGAGAATTTGCAATGCTGAAATAATGAAGATCACACATAATAATCAGTACTGCTTCAGTTCTGTGCGGAGGATGTTTAAAATGCCGTCTGTTCTCAGGGGACACACACACACTCTTAATGCTCAGACTGACGCTGCATCTCAGAAAGGTCAATATATCATGAATAATCAGCTCATATTTTTATAATGTGCAGCACAGATATCAGGTTATATCTAAAGAAACTGGGTAATCTGTAAATGTGCAAGAGTATACATAAAACCACTAAATTATATCAGCTTGAATCATATTTTGCTATGTTTGTATTTCCAGATGCTTTATTCACAGGGCATCACTTCATCAAAGATGTCTCTGGTTTTAAACAGTACACTGTATAGACAGTTGGTATCAGGGTAAATTTATATATATATTTGAGTAAGTGTGGGTTATTGCATGAATATTATCTTTATATATCAACTAATTCAGGTTTCTTTGTTGTGCTAATGCTGTCAGTTTCTAGTCCAAGTGCTTGAATAATGAAACACTGAGTCCAAAATCATTAAAGTTGTTACAGGACCTCATGCTGACAAATGAATGTTTATGGATTAGTTTTTTCTGGTGTAAATATTATGGATGATCCTCTCAGTTTGTAAATGTATTTTAGAAAGAGCAACATAAACACTGAGGATACTGCTGATTTTATATGGGAGAAAATGCCTGTTACTTTGACATGATCATCTGAGATTATGATATTAGTAATATACGCCGCTACATACTGTGTGACTGAACTATTCTCTTTGCCATCAAACCACTTTTTTTTTGTTGAAATTGTAAACCAAAGCTGTCATCCAACTGTGGGGATGAGAAATTATGTTCTTTTAAATATTTCTGATATTTGTGTCTGACCTGGGGTCATACTGGTTCTTGAGGAGGTTGTTAATCTATAATCTTTGTTACTATTCATGTCATTTACTTGTTGCCATTAATGCCATTTGTTTCTGTAATGCCCAAATGGTTTGAGGAAATAATGTTCTCAAGACAATAATAAATTGTGCCAAATTTTACACTCCTGTCCAAAGTTGTTTTACTCCCTTTAAAACATTTCTCATTGTAAAATTAATGTTAGAAGGTCACTTCTATAATGGTGTATTGTTTTTGTACTTAATCTTATAGAGCAAAACTATGGCCCAGTTTCACAGACAGGGCTTAGCCCAAGTCAGGATTAGGGTCTAGTTCAATTAGGGTATTTAAACGTACCAAAGAAAAAAAAAACATTTCTGGTGAGCATTTTGAGACAAATCAACAATGGCACTGACATATTTTAAGATATGTCAGTGCAAGTTACATACAGTTAAAACAGCTCAAATAGCATTTTAGTCTAGGAGTAGCTTAGTTAAAGTAGCTAATTATACTGTGTCTTTAGTTATTTTTTTTAACATGTTATTTTTAATATGATTTCACATATTTATTATTCCAGCATGTGCAGACTCAAATACAGTTCAGAGAAGTGCTCACGCGTTTCCCGCCTAAACAGGTACGTTACCTGCCGCCACAAAAAGCGCGCGCTGCTGCCATTATTCAAAAAATAACGGCCGTTTAACGTTTTCTACACAGATAGAAGAACCGTCGTTTACTGGCAGACTGAAATGGAGAGAAGCAGAGATGCCATCAAAAAACGAACAGTAAGTTATGTCGTGTGAAATTAATTTTAATTAGTTTAGCATAGTTAATTGATTATTGATAATTATCAGGGAGCGGATTGCAGGAATTGCGCATAATTACTCTTTCCCGTAAATTCAATGTCGTAATTACCGTAACAATTCTTAACTATAGTTTAATGTTTTTGTATGAAAATGAATAGAGTTATAAATATCGTTAGTTTGATGTTGTGGTTGTAGTCAGAATACAGTATAACATTACTGAAAAGTTATACCATGTGCACTAGCAATAAAATTGACATAAATACATATATTATTCCATTTTAACATTATTAAAATACATACTGAGTGACTAAAACAATCTAAACATATAATACATTTGTTCACAGTTTGTTGTTTCCTTTTATTCAGCTGTACATTTTAAAAAATCTGAGGTGAATTATCCATCGTCGCTTTCAGTACGGCTAAAGGTCACGCAAAATGATATTCAAACTCCTTTAACATTAAATAATACCTGAGATCACTGTCATAGCGTATGTTGTTTTCCAGCAGGTTGGTTCGGACAAAAAACTATGGAAAATATTCCTTTTATTGCATACTAAGTTTACTTCTGTCGGTAAATTTATTTAGTGTTACACAGTTAAGGTTTAGGTAATTTTTTGGTCTTTATAGCCAAACTTATGGGTTAAAAAAAAAGCTGAATTTATTAAAATGACCAAGTTCAAAAGTATGTGAAGCCATTGATTTTTAATACTGTGTGTGGTTACCTGGATGATCTACGACTGTTTTTTTTTTGTTTTGTTTTGTGATGGTTGTTTGTGATTCCTTTGTTTGTTTTGAACAGTTAAACTGAGCTCTGTTCTTCAAAAAAATCCTCCAGGTCCTGCAGATTCTTCAGTTTTCAAGCATTTTTTTGAACCCTTTCCAGCAGTGACTGTATGGTTTTGGGACTCAAACACAACTATTAAAAAAGGTTCAAACATTCACTGATGCCCCAGAAGGAAACACAATGCATTAAAGTGTTAGTTCACCCAAAAATGAAAATTCTGTCATTTATTACTCACCGTCTTGCCGTTCCACACCTGTAAGACCTTCGTTAATCTTAGGAACGCAAATTAAGATATTTTTGTTGAAACCTGATGGCTCAGTGAGGCCTGCATAGCCAGCAATGTCATTTCCTCTCTCAAGATCCATTAATGTACTAAAACATTTAAATCAGGTCATGTGAGTACAGTGGTTCAATATTAATATTATAAAGCGAAGAGAATATTTTTGGTGCGCCAAAAAAACAAAATAACGACTTATATAGTGATGGCCGATTTCAAAACACAGGAAGCTTCGGAGCGTTATGAATCTTTTGTGTCAAATCAGTGGTTCAGAGCGCCAAAGTCACGTGATTTCAGCCGTTGGCAGTTTCACTCGCGATCCGAATCATGATTCGACACACTGATTCATTTATGCTCCGAAGCTTCCTGAATCAGTGTTTTGAAATCGGCCATCACTAAACAAGTCGTTATTTTGTTTTTTGGCGCACCAAAAATATTCTCTTCACAAACAAGCAACAGCATGTTTCCCGGAAGAAAAATCAAGTACAATACCTTGATATTCAAATTCAAAAGTTTTCACCCCTCTGCTCTTAATGCATCGTGTTTCCTTCTGGAGCATCAGAGAATATTTGAACCTTTTGTAATAGTTGTGTTTGAGTCCCTCAATTGTCCTCAGTGTGAAAAGATGGATGTCACTGCTGGAAAGGGTTCAAATATGCAAAAAATCCTTGAAAACTGAGGAATCTGCAGGACCTGGAGGAATTTTCTGAAGAACAGAGCTCAGTTTAACTGCTCAGGACAAACAAGGGACTCATGAACAACCATCACAAAACAAAAAAACAGTCATAGATCATCAGGTAACCACACACAGTATTGAGAATCAATGGTTCACATACTTTTGAACAGGGCCTTTTTAATAAATTCAGCTATTTTTTTTTGTCATGTGGACTATATGTAAACATCTTTTATGTAAAATATCTTACTCAGGACAGTACTAAACAAAAAAATAACATGCATTTTGTATGATCTCTTATTTATTTGTTAAAATTATTCACATTTTCACAGATTCTACAAGTGGTTTACATACTTTTTCTTGCATATATATATATATATATATATATATATATATATATATATATATCACGAGCTTTATGATACTTTTAGAGTAGTGTTTTTTGGACACCTCACCATTAAACTTCTCTACAAGATTAAAACAGCGGTTTTGTGAAGAAAAAAGCAAATTCGAGTAGTAATGCGGTTCGTTGTTTCCCACTGCTGCCAGCGGGATGCAGCATTGGACCCGTTTTCCCGACGTGAGCGAGAGCGCTGAAACCGGAAGCTCCGGCGAGAGAGAGAGAGAGAGAGCGAGAGCGGGCGAACCCGGGACCGAGTAAAGTGACCCGCTGTTTCTTACAGACTACAGACGGATCCCGTGAGGAGTGCCGAGACTCTTACCGACCGCAGCAGGAATACAGCGATCACTCACCGGACCAACATCTAATGTCATCGAACTCATAGCGCGCTTCTTTTATATCTCAGTTTGTTGTTTGCGTCTCGTGAAGCCAAGGAGAATAATCGTAATTTCTGCGCACTTTGTGAACGCGTTTGACCTGCGCAGCTGCACCTGCGCGTCCCCGGAAAACATGGACGGATCACCGGGGACCGAAACCGAGAGGAGCTCCCGAACAACAAGACGAAGACGAAGATCCGACGGCAGTCTTCTAGCCGTCTTCATAATGTGCTCTAAAGGTAAGATCATTACACGGTAGGTTGAGCATCAAGCTTTAATGACAACCAGCCTGCTTGACTAGTTGCATTTACTAGTTACCTGAGTCAGTCTGTAACGTATGGAAGCACATTTCCGCCACTTAAGAAAAAAAAAGCATGCTTTGGTAAATCATAATTATGACATAGCCTTCTAATTATAAGTAGAAATTATGACATACTAATGACTTAATATGCCATGATTCTGAGTTCATATATCATAATTATGATGATATTACATATTAAAAATGTAAAAATAAATAAAAGATGTAAAAAAAAAAGTGATCAAAAAGTCAAAATTATGAGATAAAAGGTAAAATTATGACATTAAGTCGAAGTAATAATTTCATTTTTTTTTTATCTCAAATGACTAAGTATGTCTTAATTTAGACTTTTTATGTCATCACTATGATTTACAAAAAAGCATGATTTTTCTCTCATATGAAATGGGCTTATATAATAACGTCCTTCAGTATTTTCGCATGTTTCTCATATGGAGGTGTCGGGGAAAGTTAAACTGTTGTGTTAAGGTGTGATGCTGAGATCTGGATTCATCATTTATTGACAGCAGCAGATGATCAGTGTTCGTGGAAATGAGCTTCAGATCTCCTGAAAACTGATTGTTTATAAATGAACAGTCCAGATCCTGTGTGAACCTTTAATATCGATCAGCTGTGAGCTGTCGATGAGGACATCATCATCACATCATCATCACATCACTGGTGTTTGTTCAATGATCTCAACAGGCAGAATGAGGAAAGGCTGGTTTCTTTCTCACACTGATGGTTTGACTCTGTAAGCCTTGAAAGGAAAACATTCATCTTTTTCATAAGCTTTGATGGTGTTTGTGTTTCATCAGCATCATGAAGCCGTGAGCTCTTATTAGTGCATGTTGTGTTCATGCTCATATGTGCATATATGGCATGTGTAATTGTAGAGATATGAGCTCAGATGATGCTCCATCAGACGCCTCCAGTGTCCAGCAGCACCTTTTATAGGTTTTATAGTCATTATTGCTTTCAACAGTGACTGTCATGTTCATTCAGAACTGCAGTTACCATATTTATGCTTCGGTTCAAGTGATTTCAGATACTGGGTCGATGTTTCTGCTGTCAGACTGTTTAATTGTAGTTTGAGGACTGATTTTTTTCATTAGAACTAAATCTGACAAACTCATTTGAAAACATGAAAAATCAGTTGTGCTTAAATTGTATTATTTATAATATACTCATTTAGTAGCAAACATGCATCTGTGTTCATTAAGGAATTTTGTGTGTGTGTGTGTGTGTGTTTGTGTGTGTGTTTCATGCATGATCAGATTCCTCTCTCTGAGTGTTTGAGTTGCAGGACTGTAGTTTTATATTTCAGGGATTTTCAAACTGGGTTCCAGGGACCCCTTTGGAAAAGAGTAAAAATAAATTATAAAAATTAGATGAAACTAACTAACTTTAATTAGATTTAAATAAATAACGCATCTAACAGTACATAGTTATAGGGAATAGAAAAAAAATAATGTAATAGAAATTAAAAATTTTACTAAGGCTGCCCCCTAATATTTGACAAGAAGAGGCTCAGCTGGCCAAATTTGACTAATTAGTTGGTTAGTTCAATTCAATACACAATTATTTGTATAGCGTTTTTCACAATACATATTGTTTCAAAGCAGCTTTACAGAGAATGCATGTCAACATTACAATTCAGAGTAATCTGTTATCAGAGGTGACTGTCCAAATTATGTAATTTCTGAAATTTACATATACAGATCACACAGTTAGCTAACAATGTATTAATTTAAGGTAGAAACAATGAGATCATGGAAGTAATGAATACATGTTGTAAACGCATGATTAGGATATATATATACAATCTCTATATCCTAATTTATTGTTAATGTAATTCATTTTCCAGGAGCTCTTTGCTTCTACCTTCAGTTAAACTGCTAACAGTGATTGTAATTAATTACCTAAAGTATATTATTTGCTAACTACATTCTTTAAATTGTAATGTTGACATCCATTTTCTGTAAAGCTGCTTTGAAATGATATGTATCGTGAAAAGCGCTATACAAATAAATTTGAATTGAATTGAATTGATATATAGAGAATTTAGCATTGGTGCACGTTGATCCAGAGTTTGCTTCATCTGAAGTCCTCGCAGGAGTTGGGGTCGTCTCTTCACAGGTGTTGGGCATCTGAAGTCTTCATAAAAGACTTGATCCAAACTTGAACTGACATACTCTCTAGTTACCTCAGGATGGGCATCTCGAGATAAAACAGAAAAGCAAATGGAAAATTATTAGCTTAGCTGCTGTTCATAACATTAACCAAAGATAATCATGTGCATTTGTTCTGATATAACTGGAGTACAAAGTTATGAGATGCATTATGTGAACGCTTGGCTAAAGAGATGTGTCTTTAATCTAGATTTAAACTGAGAGAGTCAGTCTGGGCCCCTAACATGATTAGGAAGGCTATTCCAGAGTTTAGGAGCCAAATGTGAAAACGCTCTCGCTCCTTTAGTGGACTTGAAAACATAGGTACTACCAGAAGCCCAGAGTTTTGTGATCTTGAAGAGTGTGATGGATTTTAGGGTGATTAGAATATCTCTTAAATACATAGGAGCTAAACCGTTTAGGACCTTGGTCAGTAGTAATACTTTATAGTTAATATGGAACTTAATAGATAACCAGTGTAGAGATTATAAAATTGGTGTTATATGATCATATTTTCTTGACCTGGTAAGAACTCTATCAGCTGCTTTTTGGGCTAATTGTAGCTTGTTTATTGATGATGAAGGACAATCAGCTAGTAATGCATTACTGTAATCTAGTCTAGAGGTTATGAATGCATTAACTAGCCTAACTTTTCTGCATCAAAAACATGTTCCATAGCTTAGCGATGTTTCTGAGGTGGAAGAAGGCTGTTTTTGTAACATATGAAATATGATTTTCGAATGACAAGTTGCTGTCTAATATAACACCCAGGTCTTTAACTGTAGAGGATGAAGTAACAGTATCCTTCTAAATGCAAATTGTATTCTAAGAGATTCTGTGTACAGTTTTTTGGTCCAATTAGTAATTCCTCATTCTTATCTGAATTTAATAGAAGAAAATTACTGGTCATCCAATGTATTATATCTTTAACACACTCTGTCAATTTGGATAATTGGTTAGTCACAGAAAAAAAAAACTCCATAGGAAGTGGCAAAGTCACGCAGTCCATGACAGACAGATTGTTAGTACTTTTCTGGACCTTGAATGACAATAATTACATTGCTTTCTATTGGGGATATAAAAAAAAACTTTTGGATTTCATAAAAAAATATCTTAATTTGTGTTTCGAAGATGAACGAAGGTCTTACGGGTTTGGAACGACAATAAATGACAGAAATTTCATTTTTGGGTGAACTAAAATAGTCAACGTGACTACAGTGGTTCAACCTTAATGATATGAAGTGACGAGAATACATTTGTGCACAAAAACAAAACAAAAATAACTTTTTTTATTCAACAATTTCTTCTTTTCCCTGTCAGTCTCCTACGCAGTTTACGCTAACAGTGCAGCGCTTCCAGGTTCTACGTCAGAACACCGACTCAGAATTGGCCAACGCATACGTCGTGCTGCTCACCTGTGATGCTGACGCAGGACCTGTCCAATACTGAGCTGCCGTTCTGACGTACAACCTGGAAGTGCTGGACTGTGTTTACAACAAAAATATCTTAATTTGTGCTCTGAAGATGTATTAACATCTTACAGGTTTGGAACGACATGAGAGTACTTAATGACAGAAATTTAATTTTTGGCTGAACTAACCCTTTAACATGAAATGATGGGGAATAAAAACCTAATATTTCCCAGATGGCCTGAACCCAAGTGCCGTGTGGTGCTGGATTCTCCTGTTATCTATGAAATACGTGCAGCCCACCAACATTCAAATATTTACTTCAAGGCGCATTATGAAGTCCAGCTGCGGCATCTCTCAGGCTTCAGATCTTGTTTCCATTTGGAGGTGAAGTGTAGGAGTTCACATCTATTTATACGCCGCTCTTTACAGGATGAAAGCAGGTTGACGCATTTATCATTTACATGTGCGTATGTGTGAGAGAGAGAGATTTTCATCAGGCAGCTGAAATATTAAAAGTCTCATATATTTGCATGTTTATTGCATTTTTTTTTCTTGTCAAGTTGGCTGATGGTGATATTTTTCCTGCCACAGATTTAGAGAGAAAAACTGCTAAAAAGACAGACGATGAAGTCCATAAATTGATAGAAGAAAAGCTGTTCAGCTGTGATGAATCCACAGAAAACCCAGACCATCAGGAACCGGTTGTGTAGCTTTTGATTTTCAGCAGATATCTTGACGGTTGATGGAGAGACCGATGAAACTAGAGTAGTCCATGTCTTTTAAGGCCTTCCATCATTGTGTCAGACCATCCTTCAAACCGGCTGTAATTCACCCACCCTACTGCATTGTGGGACGCCGTAACACTGGGTTCAGACTACACTATATTTTTGTCTGTTACTATAGGTTATGCGATTTTGACTCCTAAATTCTTGTCACGTCTTGGACAACAAACATGTCAGACTACACGTTGCTTCCCGACCAATCCTGCTTGCAGTCTTTAATGGCGTGCGGGATGTCATCGAGAAGGCGGAACTAGCGGCTGACTTCCAGAAACAAGAGCATAAACAAACAATGGTTGTACTGTCACACTAGACTTCAAACGTACAAAATTTAATCGGATACTGCGTGATATGACGTCTGCAGCGTCTTTTATTAATAAACATGAATTCAATATATAACATATAGCAATACATTCAAAATGTAAAAATTAGGGCTGTCAAAATAACGCGTTAATTTCGATTATTTAATCTGAGAAAAAATAACGCGTTAAAAAAAATAACGCAGATTAATCCATTCCGTTTGACCTTTGAACCTGGAGCCGTTCTAGCCATCATTTGACTGTAAAATGAAGGAGGGAGAAGACTGCTGGGCTGACGGACAGAACGAGCAGAGCTCCTCCCTCGTGTACGCGAACTCTCTTCTTCTTCAAAGTAAGCACCGTCTTTGCACTCTCTCTACCTCGAACATAATAATCTAAATCAACTGACACGATGCTAAAAGTTCGTAAGACCGAATCCATGTTTCACGAGGCACATTCGGAGAATGTTTTTCCTGAATAACCGCTGGGTGTGAATAGTGCTCAAAAGAACGTCACTTCATCTTCTCTGACAGGCGCCCTGCACGTGCAGCTGACATAAACCACACTTTCAGTAAACAAAAGGAAAATCCTATCCAGTGGTGAAGTGTTTTCTGTGTTGACAAATCGTTTGCGATGTCCTAATAACAGTCGCGATTCGCACGCAACGCGTCAACGTCCACTAATGTCCGATTCGCGACCTAATGACTCATTTGAACAGATTCATTTTAATGAATCATGACAACAACTGATCTGTCCACACGGTCTATAATGAATCATGTTCTCATTTCAGAGTTGTTCGAGTAAATAAGTGTGCTTACCCCATTTAGCAAGAGTGGTTAGTAAAATTAGCCTTAATAATCCAGAATATTTTCAGGTTATTTAAATGACAATGTGTAGTAAATTAGGCCTACCTATAAAATCAGTTAGTTTAGACTGGAGTGAGGTGAAACCAGAACAAAGCAAGTTGTTGTTAGCTAGGTGCATTCAATTGTATATGGTAGAAAATTATATTATTAGTTAATATAACTTCTAAATGCTACTTTTTAATACTTTTCAGATTTAGCAAAAAAGCATCTTCTCTTACAAAGCTATAAAATCACTTTTTTTTTTTTTTGCAAAGAGGGCAAGAAAGAATTACAGTGAGAGTGACGGGTAGTATCGGGCTCGCAGATCACGTGGGTAGGGCACTTTTTACTGTTTGTGTGGATGACCATGTCTGTCACCACCGAAGACCATTTTTGACCCAGGAATAACCCTGCATTGATTCATTTGAATTGAAATATTTAATACTTTCACAGCAAAAATTATGTATGCGATTAATTTAGATTAATTAATCACAGAGTATGTAATTAATTACATTAAAATTTTTAATCGATTGACAGCCCTAGTAAAAATATACAACCTACCCAACTTTACTACAAAGACATTCTTTTAATTCTTCCAAGAGGTCATGCCGTGACGAATCGATCTTCTTCTGCTGGTCGTACGTCTTCACGTGATGCAGGTCAGAGTTAACTGCACGAGCTTGCGTTTCCGGTCTGAAGCATTCGCATGCATATGAATGGAAGTCAATGGGATGAAAAGTGCAGTGTGACAGCACCTTAATGCTAATTCCAACACTCACCAGGTTACTGAAGCGCCTCCGCTATCGTTTTTCGTTATCTTTTTTCACTCTGTCGTGTCGAGGAAACATCATAAAGGCAGAGTATTGTTGCTCCACGAACCTTTCCTCTATTGCATAATTCCACCTAGCAGCACCAATACCATCGTCTCTCTTTCGTTTCGCCTGAAAGCTGTGTACGAAAGAGCTTCTGTGCTCCTATTGGTCAATGCGACAGATGTGACAGAAAAAAATAAACATGCTAGTCTTTCTGTCGAGAAGCGTCGTAGATGTGATGTCGATTGACATCCACTATTAAAATAAAATGATCGATTCTTGCATCCAGACGGCCGTTGTTGTTTATGTATCATCATGACACCCTACGTCAAATGGATTGTGCCAAAATTGGCTGATATCGTGTAGTCTGAACCCAGCATAAGGTTACAGGGAACAGAAGGGAAAAATCACCTTCTTTCTCATTCCGTCTGTTTACTGTCGCCCGGTAATGTTTGACATGTCAGCAGTCATCCAGTAGCTCTGAGATTGCTGGGATTAACATGTTTGACAAGCAGGAATTGGATTAGCGTGACCCACCTGCAGATGCCATCAATGAATCGCGTGTGGGATTGACTTTACATGGGTGTGTTCGAAGAGTCCACAGCGCATATATAACGATAACGACACAGAGGAGCGATATCACTGGAATCACTTGCAGAGCGTTTTTATTCCAGCTGATCAACGATAAAAACACTGAGGGCCAATCAGAAGCCATCCTGCTTTAAAGAGATCAAGCATTTGAAGCATTGCAGCGCGCTTATGATAAACAGGATATTATGCATAGTTATCGTTCTTGTTTAGACCTCTGAATTCTTGTCCGTTTATAGAGAGATCCACACTGTTGTACTCAGTTAGGTCTGAATCTCCAGTGAATATCAGCACATTGTTGAGTTGTCAGTTGTAACCACACCAGAGTACAAAGAGACAATGCAGTGCAACCTTGGATTATAGTAGAAAAATAGATTGAATAGATGGAAGAGTTTGAGAGGGATGCATTGAGTAGTTTGTTGTGGAGGTATGGAGGAAGACAGCTGTCCAGTGCGCATTCACTGATCCGGTCAAGGACGTCCTTTAGTGACACTGCTGTTCCTTCAGGATATTCATGTGACCTGTGGCTCTTAAGTCTGTTTGATACACTTACAATATTATACACTTAAGATTACAAATTTACATTTATTAATATACATATACACATTTAAATTCATACTTGTAAATGTGGACAGAGCAAATAGAAATCTGAACTATCAGACAAGCAGAAAAAATCTTTACTGTTGAGCCCTGACAAGGAATCATTATAATTATATTTACACCTGTGTTCATGCAGTGTCTGCAGTTGTGTATTATAGATATGCAGTAAATATGCTGATTTAGCGTTCAATAATAATAAAATCAGCATATTAGAATGATTTCTGAAGGATCATGTGACACTGAAGACTGGAGTAATGATGCTGAAAATTCAGCTTTGATCACAGGAATAAATTACATTTTACTATATATTCACATAGAAAACAGCTATTTTAAATTGTAATAATATTTCACTATTTTTACTCTTTTTGATCATATAAATGCAGCCTTGGTAAGTAGAAGAGACTTCTTTCAAAAAACATTAAAAATTCTTAATTATGGCAAACTTTTGACCACCAATGTAAATGTGTGTATATGCTGATATATGATTCTGTAATCTGGTATTATGGAATACTGAAGACACGTATGTTTTCATTAGATGGCATAATGAGAAACCTTATTTTGTAGTTGTATGGTTATGTAGTCTTTGACAAAAGAATCTGGAGTTTATTGAAAGCAAAATCTTTCTGTCATTGATATAAACAGTTGTTGATTGTAGTGGGATCAGTGTAGTTTTGTTTTGTATTATTGTGATATAATCCTGTCTTATGTCTTTTGAATGTTATGTCCAACTCCTTTGAGGACTTCAGAAGACGCAATCATCTGGATCAACATGCACATTACACAATTTCTATATATCCTAATCATTGTTAATGTAATTCATTTTTCTGGAGCTCTTTGCTTCTACGTTCAGTTAAACTGCTAACAGTGATTGTAAATTAATTGCCTAAATTATTACATTATTTGCTAACTGCATTCTTTAAATTGTGATGTTGACATGCATTCTCTGTAAAGCTGCTTTGAAATGATATGTATCGTGAAAAGCGCTAAACAAATAATTGTGAATTGAATTGAATTGAATTGAATGTTAGCTGTTGTTGGTTTGAGATTGCAAAGCTCATTTGTGTGGCTCAGGTGTGTTCAGGACACACTTTGCTCCTACCTGTGTGGAGACCAGGTGCTCCTCTGATTCTCTGATTAAAACTCACAGCGTGGATAATTTGGCAAAACAGAGGAGGCAGGGAAGAAAACCTGCCGTGCCATTGCATAATCTGGCTAATGAACTCTCTTGGTAGTGCTCACAATGAGATCTGCCCTGAGCAACAACAGGAGGAGGAGCTCAGCGATCAAATGATGAAGAGGAGCATTTCCCTCCCTGTGTTTGTGTGCCTCACTACATGCATCTCAAAGAAGATGCATTTAGATATACATTAGACTCCAATCACATGTTTCTTTAAAGGGTTAGTTCACCCAAAAATGAAAATTCTGTCATTAATTAGTCACCCTCGTGCCGTTCTACACCCATAAGATCTTCGGAACACAAATTAAGATATTTTTGTTGAAATCTGATAACTCAGTGAGGCCTGAGTTATAGGGAGCAATGACATTTTCTCTCTCAAGATCCATTAATGTACTAAAAACATATTTAAATCAGTTCATGTGAGTACAGTGGTTCAATATTAATATTATAAAGCGACAAGAATATATTTGGTGCGCTAAAAAACCCCCAAAATAACGACTTATTTAGTGATGGCCGATTTCAAAACACTGCTTCAGGAAGATTTAGAGCATAATGAATCAGTGCATCGAATCATGATCCGGATCGCGTGTCAAACTGCCAAACTGCTGAAATCACATGACTTTGGCGCTCCGAACTGCGGATTCGACACACTGATTCATTTGTGCTCCGAAGCTTCCTGAAGCAATGTTTTGAAATCGGCCATCACTATATAATTCATTATTTTGTTTTTTTTTGCCGCACCAAAAATATTCTCGTCGCTTTATAATATTATTAATTTTGAACCACTGTACTCACATGAACTGATTTAAATATGTTTTTAGTACCTTTATGGATCTTGAGAGAGGAAATGTCATTGCTTCCTATGCAGGCCTCACACCATCGGATTTCAACAAAAATATCTCAATTTGCGTTCCGAAGATGAACGAATGTCTTGGTGTGGAACGGCATGAGGGTGAGTAATAAATGACAGAATTTTCATTTTTGGGTGAACTAACCCTTTAAAGTCGCCATGAAATGAAAATTCACCCCATCTATTTCCTAACCACATGGTATAGATATTTTTAAAGAATTCATCTATGTTTATTAAAAAAAAAAAAACTATTACTGTTTAATCAAAATGTCATAACTGGATCTTCTGCTGAAACATCAAACTAATCTCCAATCATTTAGTGCTTAAACCCCGCCCCTGCAAGCTCATGCTCTTCTGCATATGCTTGAGTGCCACGCCCACATTTCAACATCCAATCAGCAACGAATGCTGTAGCGCTGGTGTTTTTAATGAGTTCAGTTAAGAGACAGATTCTCTTCAGATGGTTTTATCAGGTTGACAACAGTTATTTTTGCTATTCTAAAGCTTAATTCATCTCATTAAAGGGGTCCTTGATTATAATTTCACTTTTTTAACTTTAGTTAGTGTGTAATGTTGCAACAAAGGGGGCGAGGCCATGTTGGGCTGCTTTAGAGAAGAGGAAGAGTTGTTGTTGTCATGCCGTCATTTTACACCGGACTGCTTCACAAACGAGGGTCAATTCAAGGCTGGATTTGCACAAAAGATGAACATGACGGCACATGCTAGTGGATGAGTTGAATCAACTCCACAGCAACTACATAAATTTATCCACTAACCGTTCAGAAATGTCCAGTTTCATTCTAAAAGTTGTAACTTCTTCCTGAGGTTTGAACAATGTAAGGCTGAACACCGTTACTGACAATCCTCATTTTGGCTGCGTGAGATTCTCCAGCTTTGTTTTTGTTGAGCAACCGAAGCGTGAGCTGTTAAAGCTCCGCCCTCTTCTGGAAAGGGGTACATTTTGTGGACACCAGAGACTTATATTACATCTTGTGAAAGGGGCATTATAGGTCCCCTTTAAAATCTTTCCTTTTTAATAGCAACTGCCTGTTATATATTTTATGTTGTATTTTTTGTGTTATACCTAAATAGTTTTGGTTTGTAATTGCTTCTGATCATTCCTTATTGAAAGTGTTATTTATTTCATTATTAGACGAATTGTCACAGTTAACAGTTACAGCCTTCTGGTTATAGCCTAAATGTGGCAAGAATAAAAGGTAAAAACATTATTCTTGAAGTATTTGCACTTTCTTCTCTCCATAAAAAAATATTGGAATCGGAACCGAGAATCAATAAGAACCAGATTTGATAAGCGAAATCAGAACCAGAATCACTAAAATTAAAACGATACCCAACCCTACATGCCAATAAAGCTGAAGTGATTTTAATTAAAGCACTGCTGCTAAAAATACTCCAGATAAACAAACTAGTGAATGTAACTGACTAAGTAGTCTGCTGTTGGACAATAGTTTCAGACTCAAATCATATACTCCGCAGCATCAGCTGAGCTCCATCCGTACGTTCACTCCCCTCCCCCTTTTCTGTCACAATCCATGTGTGTTTATGTTCTAGCCCATATTTCATATACTGTACTACAGCTGCCCCCCCACACACTCTTCTCACGCAACGTCTCTCAATCCCAACAACACGCTCTCATCTGATTGCAGTGCCTGCAAAACACAGATTATAGTTCAACAGATGATGGACTTATAATTCTGGGCAGATTTACACAACCTGTGAACCTGAGACAAATAATCCTTCTCTCTCTGTTTCAGATTTAAGTAGGGATGCACTGATGTATCGGCCAATAAAAGCAAATATTTTCACTATCGGCAATGATCAGGGCTGATTATATCCTGTCAATCAAAAGGGGACAGAAAAACATGTCAGACTGCAACTCATACTGTGCATGAAGAAAATTTCTCTTGGATTGAATTTAGGGCTGTCGTATAGTGACGGCCGCCCAAGTATATTTGGAGACACATTTTTACTTTTATTATTTTTATCCTCTTATACTTTTATATCCGCGCAAGATAATGAAACCATCCGAGATCGAATAACTAGTCGTTTCGTACCTGCTCTTTATATGTGCGTCAGAACTGTTTACTCCCGCTAGCATTCCCATGGGTGCTGCAGGTTGCATAGTCACAAGGGGGCGCTGTTGAGCGTTCTACAAGCTCGCGCAACAGCGCTTCAGACTGCTTCAAAGTGATTCTCAATCAAGGAAAAGCGCAGATTTATGCCAAGCGATTGCTAATGAACTCGTTGATGAATTATTACAAAGTCTACTTCATGGCCTTTATATAAAATGTTTTAGATGATTGTAAGAATCTGAAGGATCAGCCTGCAATAGTACAGACATTTCAAAATAAGAGTCCCTGTGTATTTCGGGCTTGTTTATAATTAAAAGTCACACGCTAAGTTTTTTCTTTTCCTTTAGGGCATTATTGGTATTTTGGTTACACAATAAATTGTATTTAATTTGATTTCCATTTAATTCACAGGAAATTATTGTAGTCTCCCCCACAGGAAGAAAAGACTAAGAACATTATTTGACACATATATTATTCATTTTATACATTTTACTAATAAAATCTGTGTCCCATTCACTGAGAGAGACACTATAAGACAGCAAGGAGAACATAGGAAAAGGTGAACCATTTAAATGCTGTAATTTTGCATAATTTACAATGTATAATAATGCTTAATATTAGTATGTAATTAAATGTAATATGCTATGTAATTAAAATTAATTTCAATAAATAAAAATACTGTTAAAAATCACACATTATTTGTTTATCACATGTAGTAGGCGATTTTTGTGCTGTGGTTAATAGGAGGATTTTTCGCCCGGCTACCACCGCAAGTATATTTCAAACCTGTGGGAAGCACTGGTGTAAACGATGACAGAATTTTAATTTTGGGTGAACTATCCCTTTTAATAACCCTGGTATGCTCAGTGGAAAAGTTTCTTGACTTATCAAGATTTCACATGCATTATATAAAACTCAAAAACTCAAATATATATTTTATTTCTTATTTCTAGCTTTCTTAGAAGCTCTACAGTTTGCCGTACGCTCTTGCTGTCAGACTGCCATTCGTCTCTTGTTGTTCATGTCCTGAGATGAATCGCTCTGGTGGATAGAAGAGAGCTTTCTGTGTTTTTGTGGGTCTGACAGTGAGAGTTCAGTGAGACTCGTGTCTGTCTAACAGATTTACGCGTCTTCATTCAGCTGAGAACACCAGTGCTCCCGTTAGATTCCACTGCGGTTGCGCTCCATTTACTCTGCTTAAAGTCTGCAATTACATTTGCACTGTCTTGCTCTCATTTTCCCCTTGCGATTAAAATTTTTTGTTTTCATTTTTTTAATTGATACCTATCTTTTCATTTTCACTTTTTGTGCATCATCTCAGTTACTGTTGCTGATGTTAGGAGCGAGAGAGCTGTGTGTGAGAGTGTCTGTGTGTGTGCATGTGTGTGTGTTTGTGTACTCAGTGACATCATTAAAAGGAATGTTAAAGGAATGTTTTGGGTTCCGTTTTTTTTGCATTGACGCATTTATTTAAATTTTTTTTGCACCCTCAGATTCAGATTCTCTCTCTCGGCCAAATATTGTCCTATCCTAACAAACCATACATCAACGGAAAGCTTATTTATTCAGCTTTCTGATGATGTACAAATCTCAATTTCAAAATATAGCTGCAAGCAGCAATTCGGGGCCAAGCCCCAGAAGGGGCAGTAGCGCAATACGGAGCAGGTAGAGCAAAAACAGCAGAAATTGAATGTTCATGCAGAACAGCTGGTTCAGAAGGACAGGTGGAAATGAAATGAAAATCAATAGAAGTTCAGATGAGAATGAACACAGAATGAACTAAAAATACTTGTATCTAATTCAAGAGGAATAAATATTAGTACAATGCTTATTTGGATAAAAAAGGAATCAAAATGACTCATTACACACAATTGAATAATGACCACCCAACACGGGATTCGAACCCACGACCTCCAGGTTCAGCGTCCATTGCACATCTCATTGCACCACTGTGAAGGTGAATATTGGCACAAATGCCGAAGTTCATTAGTTCATGTGAAAATGAACTTAAAATGAAGAATTTTAATAAAACTGCACTGAATGTTATATTTAATAACTTTACTTTAGATCATTCTGCAGCTCATCATGCTGTAGCGCAATACAGAGCAGGAAGAGGAAAAACAGCAGAAAATGAACAAACATGAAACAGCTGGTTCAGAATTATGGGCGAGAATGATCTCAGAATGTACAGAAGCTTAGATGAAAATGAACACAGCATGAAACAAAAAGCATTTATTTCTAATCCAAGAGGCAATAAAGGAATCAAAACACACTTTTTCATAAAACCCCTCCACACGGGATTCGAACCCGCTATCTTTGGGTACTGGGCTCTTCAGGTACCTGGCTTTACACATTGAGCTACTTCATGACACATATTCAACCTGCCGTGGAAGAAACCTTTTAGTGTAAGAAAGAATTTACAAAAAAAAGCATATTAGCATGCTAAGCTAACTTAATGCTAATGAAGCTCATGGCTAACTTGATAGCTGAAGAGCCATATTAAAAAGAATGACAACTGGTTAGCATGCTAAGCAATTAGCATGCTAAGCTAACTAGCATAAGACAACAAACACAAGCAAGGTCACAATCAGAGATGAATATCTCGGGAACAGTAGCGAATATCAAAATTCCATTCAGTCATTTCTATGCGGCTCGGTCCAAAGATCATCTGAGCTGATTTTGGACAAAGTTGGACAAAAATTGTAGGAGGAGTAGCGAAAAAACTGTTTTACATTTATTTCAATATGGCGGACAGGTACATTTAAGGAAAATGACAAATGACACATCATCGGAATCGGCATAAGCCAGGGAATAAAATGACATAAAGCATACACATTTTGGAAAGTGTTTTCAAAAGTTATAAGCATTTTTGGAAAAAAAACATTATATCTGTGGAACAGTAGGTGGCGCTGTTCTGAAACTTCTCAGGTACCTTCAGGACATTCTCAAGGTCATACGTACCAATTTTTGTGAAGATATGTCAAATTGTTTAAAAGATATTGCAATTTATGACAAAATTCAAAATGGCGGACACGTGATTCATCCAATATTGAAAGAATCGGTATCGTCGGATTCGGCATGATCCAAGGAATCCATAGACACCAATATCTTGATTTTCTGACAAACTGTTCAAAAGTTATTGGCCAAAATAGCCATTTTTCATATCTCATGACCTGTAGGTGGCGCTGTTCCCAAGTTTGGCATGGACCCTCAGATCATGGTCCTGATGAAGCGTACCAATTTTTGTTTCGATTGCTCAAAGTTTGGCCGAGATACAGCCTCTATACTAATTTCGGGTCGACCTCGTTACCTTCGTGACATTATAACTTTTGAACAAAGATGAATTAAAAAAATCTGTTCAGTTATTTCTATGCGGCTCAGTCCAAAGATCATCTGATCAAAATTCGTACAAAATTGGACAGAATTTGAAGGAGGAGTAGCGAAAAAACGGAATACTGTACTTTTCAAAATGGCCGCTACTGTTATGGGCGGAGACTTAATGTAAGATGTTGAGTAGCATCAGCATAATGAGATGAATCAGATGTACTAAATTACATTTTTCTAGAGCAAAAGGTTCAAAAGTTATAACCTTTAGAATAGTGAAATTTTGAACTGGTGGTGGCGCTATAGAGTTGGTTCTAGAGACTCCAAATTTGGTCCATTCACTATTCATGAGCATCTCTACAATTGTGCCAAATTTCATCATTTTCTCATGTTCCGTTGATAGGGCTGCCATAGACTCCCATTCGGGAGGAAGAATAATAATAATAAAAGGGAAAACGTACAATTACAATAGGGGCTACAGACCCTTTGGGGCTTGGCCCCTAATAATAAAAGGGAAAACGTACAATTACAATAGGGGCTACAGCCCCTTTGGGGCTTGGCCCCTAATGAAAATCAATAGAAGTTCAGAGAATGAACACGGAATGAACTAAAATACTTGTATCTCATTGAAGAGGAATAAAGATTAGCACAATCCTTATTTGGATAAAAAAGGTATCAAAATGACTCATTACACACAATTGTATAAAGGAACCCCACACGAGATTTGAATCCACGACCTCCGGGTCCAAGGTCCATTTCTCATCTCATTGCACCACTGTGCAAGTGAATGTTTCCACACCTGCCGAAGTTTATTAGTTCATGTGAAAATGAACTCAAAATGAAGAATTCTTATAAAGCTGCACTTTAGATCATTCTGCAGCTCATCATGCTGTAGTGCAATACAGAGCAGGAAGAGGAAAAACAGCAGAAAATGAACAAACATGAAACAGCTGGTTCAGAATTACGGGCAAGAATGAACTCAGAATGTACATAAGCTTAGATGAAAATGAACACAGCATGAAACAAAAAGCATTTATTTCTAATCCAAGAGGCAGTAAAGGAATCAAAACACACTATTTTATAAAACCGCTCCACCTGGGATTCGAACCCACTAACTTCGGATACAGGGCTCTTCAGATAACTGGCTTTACACATTGAGCTACTTGAGGATGCACATTCAACAGACTGTGGAAGAAACCTTTTAGTCTAACAAAGAATTCACAAAAAAAGCATTACTTAGCATGCTAACCATATTAGCATGCTAAGCTAACTTAATGCTAATGAAGCTCATGGTTAACTTGATAACTGAAGAGCCACATTAAAGAGAATGACAACTGGTTAGCATGCTAAGCAATTAGCATGCTAAGCTAACTAGCATAAGACAACAAACACAAGCAAGGTCACATTCAGAGATGAATATCTTGGGAATGGTAGCGAATATCAAAAATCCGTTCAGTCATTTCTGTGCGGCTCAGTCCAAAGATCATCTGAGCTGATTTTGGACAAAATTGACCAAAATTTGTGGGAGGAGTAGCGAAAAAACTGTTTTTGATTTAATTCAATATGGCAGACAGGTACATTTAAGGAAAATGACAAATGACACATCGTCGGAATCGGCATAAGCCAGGGAATAAAATGACATAAAGCATACACATTTTGGAAAGTGTTTTCAAAAGTTATAAGTGGTTTTGCAATAATCATTACATCTGTGGAACAGTAGGTGGCGCTGTGTTGAAACTTCTCAGGTACCTTCAGGACCTTCTAAAGGTCATACGTACCAATTTGTGTGAAGATATGTCAAATTGTTTAAAAGTTATTGCAATTTATGACAAAATTCAAAATGGCGGACACGTGGTTCATCCGATGTTGACGAATTCGATATCCTCGGATTCGGCATGGCACAGGGAATCCATAGACACCAAGATCTTGATTTTCTAATAAAGTGTTCAAAAGTTATTGGCCAAAATAGCCATTTTTCAGATCTCATGACCTGTAGGTGGCGCTGTTCCCAAATTTGGCATGGAACCTCAGATCATGGTCTTGATCAAGTGTACCAATTTTAGTTTCGATTGCTCAAAGTTTGGCCGAGATACAGCCTCTATAGCAATTTTGGGTCAACCTCGTTAACTTCGTGACATCATAACTTTTGAACAAAGATGAATAAAAAAAATCTGTTCAGTCATTTCTGTGCGGCTCAGACCAAAGATCACCTGATCAAAGTTTGGACAAAATTGGACAAATTTTGAAGGAGGAGAAGCGAAAAAAACAAATACTGTACTTTTCAAAATGGCCGCTACTGTAATGGGTGGAGACTTAATGTAAGAAGTTGAATAGCATCAGCATGAAGAGACGAATCAGATGAACTAAATTTAATTTTTCTATGACAAAGAGTTCAAATGTTAAAACCGTTAGAATGTTGAAATTTTGAACTGGTGGTGGCGCTATAGAGTTGGTTCTAGAGACTCCAAATTTGGTCCAATCACTATTCATGAGCATCTCTACAACTGTGCCAAATTTCATCATTTTCTCATGTTCCGTTGATAGGGCTGCCATAGACTCCCATTCGGGAGGAAGAATAATAATAATAAAAGGGAAAACGTACAATTACAATAGGGGCTACAGCCCCTTCGGGGCTTGGCCCCTAAAAACTGACCCTTATGACTGGTTTTGTGGTCCAGGGTCACATATAATGTTTGAGAAAATCGCTGACTGACTTCCATAGGAATGATGCTGATTGCAAAAACTGTAAAAATGTTTTCTGTGCTAATTATGCCACACGAGTGCTGTTGTTTTGAAGCCGGTGCAGTGGTGTAAAGTGGCTCACTATAGGCTGGTGTTACAATGATTCGTGATTGTGTGCTCATTTTATTTACATTAGCTCATGGTTAAATCACACATGTGCTTTGAAATCCAAATAAACAGGTTCCTGTCTGGGCCAAAAGTCATTGGCCATTAGCAGCATCTTCCTGTTTTATCCCTGTGAGTTTGGGTCTGATGTTAATGTTTAATCTTTGACTTCAGGATTATGATAACAGGGTGTTTCTATCTTTCATTCTCCATCATCCCTGCTCTTCCAAATGCCGTCACTGGAAGTGTTTTGACGGAGACGCTGAGTGGTCAGGAAATGGTTTTCGTGGTGTCTGTCACTGGTATCATATAGAACAGTAGCAGACGCACAGGAACTGAGCTCAAGGTCGCGTGAACGGAGAATCCATACGTAGAGCGGGAAAGCTGCTTTCCTGTGTGGCATCTCTCCTGTTGCGCAGGAAGTGTTTTGGAGGAAGTCCTGCAGCTGTGAGCCAGTTGTTTGTCTATGTGGCAGATGGCGTCTCTCTCCGGTGATGCTCTTCTCGCGTCCCGGAGGATTCCTGAACTCAACTTTCCCAATTCACCCACTGAGGCTACAGACTAATCATAACTTACACTAGTTAAACAACAGACATCATAGACATCATACAGAGTTGCAGTCAACAGTGTGAGTTTGTGCTTGGTGTGAATGAGATTCTTTATAAATGTGTGTAAATGACTGTGTTTGCGCCTGCACTTGTCTATCTCACAGCGTTTTGTCCTTCACTGCTTTTCTCAAACATCAAACATCGAAACCAAAATCCTTTCGGGATGAGCATGAGCAGATGGTGATTGAAGTTGGTAATGATTGTCCAGAGTGAACAGAGCTGGAATCTAGACAGAGCAGAAGCTCGAATAGAAGAGTTTTCATGGTGTTTGTGTCGTGAATTTGAACTCTGCCATTGATACGAGTGCTCTTGTTATTGTAGAGGCTCAAGAGGGGCTGCGTTTGCTGATGTCACATGATCAAAATGGTGAGAACAGAGAAAGAAAAGCTTGTGAAAGAGTAAACCGGTGCAGACACCGCCAGCACTCCTTTAATCAGGTCAGGGCCGCTTCTCTCGTTTTCTCTCATCTCTTCTCCGTCTCTCGTCCAGAGGAGGAGTCACTGCCAGCAATCGCTTTATTCTCTCTGTCTTCCTTTAGTGTCCTTTGAAGTGAGTGAGCAGGTAACTCTTCTACAGTATTTGGGGATCCTCTGTTCATTCACTCTGCTGTATCTTATAAAGACTTTACATGTAAAATGAATCCCAATCAGAGCAACTCGCACTTCCTGGTACATTCAGTTTAATCTGTGGTGCTCCAGCAGACTTTTAATGCAGAATAAATTGAAAAGAGAATACAAGAATTAACAGGAAATAAGTGCGTAACCTACTGTAAATGCACAGTAGATCAGTAAATGTGTATAGATGTGTAATGTGATGACTGTTAAGATCAGAGCAGCATTTGTGTGTCACTGCGCTGTGATTACAACGCCAACATTTCCACAGTTGTCACCAATAGTAATGAAATTTAACAATTATCAATATTCTAGACTTGCTCTGGGTTAAATACCTCATGTTTGGTTGTAATTACATTGTTTTATTTGTCAACAAGTTATTTGAAATAAATCCTGGCATAATTTTTTTTTTAAAGGGGAACCTTTTCACAAGATGTAATATAAGTCTCTGGTGTCTCCAGAATGTGTCTGTGAAATTTGCCCCTATTTTAGGGCCCTATAAAATCCATTTTATTTTTTCCCAAATTCCAAATTTTTCTGGATTCCGTTTTTTCCGTTTTATTTATTTTTTGACTCCATTTTAATGGTTAAATTAAATTTTAGTAATCAAAAAGCATGCCTAATTTATTGAAATAATGAATCTTGTCCAATTTACCAACAATTTAATAAAAGTTTAACAAAAAAAAAAAAATTTTTTTAGGGCCCTATGTTTTATTCTTTCCCCTCAAATTTTATTTTTACCAAATTCTTTTTCCATTTTAATTCCATTTTAATAATCAAAAAGCATGTCTAATTAATTGAATTCTTAAAAACAACAATATTAATTAATTAAAAAATATATTTTTATGATTTTTTTTTCTTCAGAAGTTCTGTTGTATATTTATTTTTTTCTGGCAATCAAATGAACGCATACCATTTAATTTATCTTTTAATCATGAAATTAAACTTTTTTTGTCAAACAATGTGCTGCACAACAGAGCTTTACTGTTAAAATTAAAACATGGAAGAAACACTGAGATTATTGTTTAAAAATATATTTTAATAATTTATTGTTAAATTAATTTATCTAAATTCTACTGTACAACAGTAATATGTTTCTGTCAAGTTAAATTAAACTTTTATTTTGACGGTTTGCCTAGAGCTTTGAGTTTCTCTGTTTATGACGGTAGTTTTCTCAAACGAAGCGGTTAAAAGCGGTTAAATTCATCAAAAATTTGACAAATTCCGTGACATTCCGCATTATATAGTAAATTCCGTTTTTATGACTTGATTCTGCGATTCCGTCCGTGATTCCGTGATCGCAGAAATTATAGGGCCCTACTATTTGGGTGTGAGCAAAAACACGCAGTTTTTGTCTGTGTCCCTTTAAATGCAAATGAGAAAATCACACAGCCAAAATGAGGATTGTCAGTAACAGTGTTCAGCCTTACATTGTTCACTAGAACGAAACTGGACGTTTCTGAATGGTTAGTGGATAAATTTATGTAGTTGCTGAGGAGTTGATTCAACTCATCCACTAGCATGTGCCGTCATGTTAATCTTTTGTGCAAATCCAGTGTTGAATTGACCCTCGTTTGTGAAGCAGTCCGGCGTAAAATGACAGCATGACAACAACACTCTACTACAAGAAGGACTGGTCTGAATACCATTTTTTGAGCTTCAAAGCTTTGGTAGTAATCAACAGTAAACACAAATATTCGAAGCTTCGGAGAGAGGGTGCTGAACATATTCTTCTCTAATAAAGGCAGTGTAACGAGTAGAAATATGGTGTGGCCCCTTTAAGAGCTGCACGCTCCCGGTTGAACTGTCTGCATTGTATGTGCGACAGTTAACTTTTAACTTTTTTAATTAAATGTCAAATACATTCTTTATTTGAGAAGTTAAATTTTAACAAGTTAAAAGATGTCGTTACATCTGAGCATGAGGTATTTCACCCCAGAATAACCTGCAGTTTATATCAGCTGAACGCATGTGGATGAAGATCAGCGAGTCTCAGTCGGCACTGTCTCTCCTCCTGTATATTGAACTACAGTTGCATCAGTTTCTGTGGCGTTTCAAACCGCATTAATCATAAGCAATATTTCCCCTGTGGATGAAATTGTTTTCAGATTTTGCTGAACGGTACAGCAGAGAAGCATGAAGAGCCTCAGTGTCAGAAAACACTGTGATCTGATTTATGACACTTCAACATTTCTTATCTGTGCTTTACATCACATATTTCTGAATGATCACAAAGCCTGTTAATACACACATCGAATCAATGGACTAATCAAAGAGCTTTAACTCTGCATCTTCACAGTCTTGGGTTTCAGAAGTATTTTCCCATTGATTTCCACCATTTGCAGTAAAACAGTTCTGCAGAAAGGAAGTGAAACCAAGCACCTCTTGATTCAGTAAAGTGTTAAAAATCAGAACAAAGATACTGTAATTATTGTTACTAATCTCTCACCTGTATGGAGAAATGAATACCCTACATTTGTTCTTTCCAGAAGCCGTTTCACTCGGATGTACGGCACAATTGGGAAGAAAAGACCTGTGCAACTTCCCTTTAATGATAACTTTAAAAGACAATTAATATTCAATAATATTATCAATATCGACTGCACTGACACTATCAGATGAGATCTGACACTATTGTCATCTGTAGAACTGAATTAGTTTTATAATTGATGATTTTTACAACACTGTTATTTTCTTGTTTATTACTGTGAAGCTGCTTTGAATCATTCTGTATTGTATAAAGCGCTGTAGAAATAAAGCTGACTTAACGTATAGATATGATGCTGCGTGTTCTGTGAGAACCCGGCTCTGATTCTGGATCAGTCAGGCTTATGCAACAGCAGAACATTCACACAAAGACAAAAGAGCCCATGCTGTGGATGTCTGGGTGGTCAGAAGTCCTTCTCTCATGAATGAGTCCCCATGAACACATGCTTCATTCCCGTCGAGCGACGCATTCATTCTGGTCTGGTGTTAAAAGTGTTCGTTAGTGCAGTGCTGTGGCTTGTGTTGAAAAGACATCATCACAAAGAACAAATTGATTCTTTGTTCGGTTGTTGATTGTGTTCTCCCTCCTGCCGTTCAGAACAATGTTTGGAGGGCCTCTGTGTGCCGCGGGGCTGCGCTGGGCTACTGTATATGAACATCTGCGTTCAGAGGAAGTGACAGAACTTTGATCTCACTGACGGCTCAAAGCTGCTTTGGATGTTAATCAGGTCTTCAGCTCAGGTCTTTGAGGAGACTGATGTAATAACTCGCTCTGATGGTGGTCGTGCTCTTGACGTCAGAATATGACAGTATCAATTAACCTACATTGACAGATCAGATGTGAATGGATTAAAGGGTTAGTTCACCCAAAAATAAAAATTATGTCATTTATTACTCTCCCTTATGCTGTTCCACACCCGTAAGACCTTCGTTAATCTTCAGAACACAAATTAAGATATTTTTGTTGAAATCCGATGGTTCCGTGAGGCCTTCATAGCCAGCAATGACATTTCCTCTCTCAAGATCCATAAAGGTACTAAAAACATATTTAAATCAGTTCATGTGAGTACAGTGGTTCGATATTAATATTATAAAGCGACGAGAATATTTTTGGTGCGCCAAAAAACAAAACAAAATAACGACTTATTTAGTGATGGCCGATTTTGAAAACACTGCTTCAGGAAGCTTCGTAGCATTATAAATCAGCGTGTCGAATTAGCGGTTCGGAGCGCCAAAGTCACGTGATTTCAGCAGTTTGGTGGTTTGACACGTGATCTGAATCATGATTTCGACACAGAAGAATCATAACGCTACAAATCTTCCTGAAGCAGTGTTTTGAAATCGGCCATCACTAAATAAGTGAGCCCTTATATCTTAATTTGTGTTCCGAAGATGAACAAAGGTCTTACGGGTGTGAAACGACATGGGGGAGTAATAAATGACAGAATTTTCATTTTTGGGTGAACTAACCCTTTAATGAAATTGAGTTCTGCATTATCTAGGTCAATCTCAAAGACATTTGTAGAATTTTACATATTCCTGCACCCTCACGTCAATGCAGATTGTTTCAAAGCAGCTTCACAGTAATAAACAGGAAAAGAACAATGTTGGCATGAAACGATAATGTTGTGCTGCTCTTTTCTTCCATATTATGCCATATATCCGAGTGAAATGACTTCTGGAACAAGAACAAATCTAGGGCAGGGCTTGATTTTGTCCATGGGGAATTGACTGGAAGGTTGTGGTTTGTTATTGGTCATGTGAGTGACAGGTTGCCCCGCCCTCATCATCAGAGAAGAGAAGAGATGTCATTGCAAGAGAAGTTATTCTGATTCAAGATTGAGACACATGAATTTAAAACAAAATTGATGTGCACTGATAAATCATTGATAATAAACACTGCAATATTCCATAAGAAAAACAAGAAGTGTAAATTAAAGTTGTAAAATCCTTCAATGACCAATGCAAACATGATGCTATTGCAAACAGCGACCATCACGTGTCTACTACAGCTCAAGTACAGGGTCAGTTTCTTGACCAGAATAAGACACAGTATGGACTTGATCAGTGAGACTCTATTGTACTGAATCTTCTGAATAGTTTTATGCCAACAGCGCTTTACCAGTTAGAACAGAATGCCTGGATGAATACACTGTTCTTCAGCTACATTAAATCTCTATTCAGATCACACACACACACACACACACACACACTGATTGAGTTACTGTCGCCAGAATAGTTTTTTTGGCCATGATTGTGCTGTAGTTTAGAAACAGGCACAGGAAGCTTTAGGGCGTGAATCTTTACATCTGACGTTTGCGTTTATTGTGTTTTTCCCTCCACTGGAATGAGTGTGTGTGTGAGTGTTGACAGCAACATTAACACTGAACTGCCTGAGACATGCCCTTAATAAACTACTGCTCTATACTGAATAAACTAACCTCTTTCTCACTGAATGCTCTCTCTGTCTGTGTTTGCTTTTGCAGAATGTTGTTTGGCTTTTATTGACAGAGACAGACTGTTTCCATTGTTTATCTGTTTAACTTTACGTTTTACTTACATAATGTGACATTAGGGTACGTTTACATGACAACGATGTACTAAAAGCGGAAACGTTTTTTCTTTGTACAGATGACGATGTTATCAAAACTATCTCCATTCACACGGATCCACGAAAATGACTAAAAATGCTGCCAGATGTAGCTGCCGATGTCAGTTTGTAAAGAAGGATTAGGCGCCTGTGCATACGCATTCTTTTACAGAGCCCTCACCTCGCACATGCCTATCCACCTCATTTTTACAGTTTACTGCACTTTGATATTCTTCTCATTATTTCCCGATAGTGGCTAATAAATCGGAAGTCTCTCACATTCACAGAAATAGCTTAATTCCATGTTGACAAATAAGGTGGATAGACAAAGCACGTAATACGCATGTGCATGCTGTCACTGTTTTCACAGATTTGTGTTTTTGCAGTTTACACGGAGATGACAATGGTATCGTTTTCAATAACTTGCACTTTGAAACCCGTTTTCAAAAGTTTGCGTTTTCAGGTCCCCAAAACGTCATTGTTGTGTAAATGAACGGCAAAAAGCATAAAAAGTTTTACGTGTTTAGTTGAAAACAGTGTTGTGTAAACAGCCCCTTAGACTCAAATAGGATACATTTAATTGTTTTTATATATATACAGTACAGTTCAAAAGTTTGGAACCACTAAGATTTTTAATGTTTTTAAAAGAAGTTTCGTCTGCTCACCAAGGCTACATTTATTTAATTAAAAATACAGTAAAAACAGTAATATTGTGAAATATTATTTCAATTTAAAATAACTGTGTACTATTTAAATATATTTGACAAAGTAATTTATTCCTGTGATGCAAAGCTGAATTTTCAGCATCGTTACTCCAGTCTTCAGTGTCACATGATCCTTCAGAAATCATTCTAATATGCTGATCTGCTGCTCAAGAAACATTTATGATTATTTTCAATGTTGAAAACAATTGTGTACTTTTTTTTTCAGGATTCCTTGATGAATAGAAAGTTCAAAAGAACAGCATTTATCTGAAATACAAAGCTTCTGTAGCATTATACACTACCGTTCAAAAGTTTGGGGTCAGTAAGAATTTTTATTTTTATTTTTTTGAAAAGAAATTAAAGAAATGAATACTTTTATTCAGCAAGGATGCATTAAATCAATCAAAAGTGGCAGTAAAGACATTTATAATGTTACAAAAGATTAGATTTCAGATAAACACTGTTCTTTTGAACTTTCTATTCATCAAATAATCCTGAAAAAAAATATTGTACACAAATATTTTGTACAATTGTACACATTAAATGTTTCTTGAGCAGCAGATCAGCATATTAGAATGATTTCTGAAGGATCATGTGACACTGAAGACTGGAGTAATGATGCTGAAAATTCAGCTTTGCCAACACAAGAATAAATTACTTTGTGAAATATATTTAAATAGTACACAGTTATTTTAAATTGTAATAATATTTCACAATATTACTGTTTTTTACTGTATTTTTAATTAAATAAATGTAGCCTTGGTGAGCAGACAAAACTTCTCTTAAAAACATTAAAAATCTTAGTGGTTCCAAACTTTTGGACTGTACTGTATATATATATATAAAAACATAATCAAATGACTATAGGACTTGATTTTATCCATGAAGAATTGACTGTAGCTCCTGTTCAATATTGATTCAAGACAAATGTGTAAAAGTGTGCACTGATGAATCGATCACAATAACACCAGGAACATGAATCAAGAAAGTCAAAAGTGACTTTATGATGCATATAGTTGAGATTTTCATGTTGTGCCACCTGTCTTTGGAAGCTTGTTTTTCACCACAGAATAAAACATAAAAAAGTTTATTGCGACTTTTTGTCCTGCAATTCTGACTTTCATTATTTCCAGGAGCTCATTGCTTCTATCTTCAATTATTCTGCTAACAGAGATTGTAAATTAAATTGCCTAAATTATTACATTGTTAGCTAACTGCATGATTATATGTACATTTCTGAAACCACATACATTGGACAGTCACCTCTGATACCAGATTCTCTAAATTGTAATGTTGACATGCATTACAAAAAAGCTGCTTTGCTGTAAAGCTGCTTTGAAATGATATATATTGTGAAAAGCGCTATACAAATAAATGTGAATTGAATTAAACTTTATTTCTCAGAATTGTGAGTTTATGTCTCACAATTCTAAGAAGAAAAGTCAGAATTCCAGAGTGTCGCAATTACCTTTTTTTTAATTTAATATTCCGTAGTGGAAACAAGCTTCCATACGTATCAGATTCCAAACTGGACACATTTTTTGATCCGCACGGTTTCCCATTTGCTCCAGTAAACCTTTTTTGACTGTCTATGTGTTGGTATGTTTTATGCATTTGGGTCAAGCTGTATTTCAGTCATAAATACTGTCATGTTGACTTTATGCTGTGGATGTTCTGAGATCAGACCGAGCGTCGTTTGCAAACAGAGCTCATGAAAGATTCATCCGGGCTGAGGACAGACACCTCATGACCCCATCAACACACACACAGAAACACAGACTACATGAATTCACACAAGAAACATTTGCATCTCACGGTGTTTATTTTCTTTTCTGTAAACGCATATTCTGTTTAGTTTCAGACCGTGATTCCTGAGTGTGTTAGTGATATGATGCAGCAGACTGACCTCTGGCCGTAAGAACACTACTAATCCACTTACACATGCATTATCTCATTATCTGTGTAACATGACACTGGAAGAAAGACCCAAACACTTGAGCTCTGTGTCTGAACAGGACGAGAAACACCATAGACTAGAACTCGACTGATACTAAAGGTTTGTCAAGGCATTATGCTGATATCATCCAGATATATTATAAATAATTCAGTGTATTGGTTAATCATTTTATCACTTATTTACTCAAGTCTCTGTATAAAATTAAATACAGAAGCTTTGAAAAATGTTGTTTTTGAAAAAGCTTGAATGGTGTTATTATAAGGGAGTGTTTAGATCTGTTTGTTTGAGATCTCTTATAGAGATGCAGAATGTGTGTTCAGTCAGTCATGTGCAGTTATAATTAGCTAGTAAAGTTCAGACCGGTTTATTTCACACAGGTCAAACGTGACTATGTTAGTATTTCATTGCTCATTATCGTTTGTGTTACGTCTTTGAGCAAGGCACTCGCTCTGCTTTAGTAAATGTAATTCTCCAGTGGGGTCTGATGGCGAATGACGTCCTGGTTGTTTATCTACAGCAGGACATGTGGACGAGTCCGAAGCGTTTTCAGTGTGTTCACCAGCCAAACGCAGAGACTGACTGAAGGAAAGGTGAGGCTCAGCGAGAGACAGGCAGGATTATTTATGCAGTATTTTACTGCCGTATTGTAATGAGCTCTCGGGCAGCATGAAGTTTGACATGCGATCTGTAGTTTAGGACAGACTCTGTGCTGTTACTGTTCATAGCAACAGTAGCTGCAGTGAACGCCACAGATGAAGCAAACATGCCATGGCGTGTCCCGCCACGACTTAACAGCTGTTGGCAGGAAACCCGTGAGTGAGAGCAGGAGGAGGAGAGGCCTGTCGCGGGGAGAAGCGACTATAATTGTCGTTATTGACATATTTAAAAAGAGCTGACGTTTATATTAAGGAGAGCTTTTTTTTATCCATTTTTTTTTTAATAAATATTAAGTCGCAATCACTGACATGAGACTTAAAGGAGTCTTTGATTATGATTTCACTTTTTTAACTTTAGTTAGTGTGTAATGTTGCTGTTTGAGCATAAACAACATCTGCAAAGTTACGATGCTCAAAGTTCAATGCAAAGGGAGATATTTTTTTTACAGAAATCACTTTTTAAGGTCTACAACAAACGGCAACGAGCTTCTTCCTGGGTTGGTGACATCACAAACCCCAAATTTTACATAAACCCCGCCCCCGAGAACATGCAAAAAAGGGGGTGAGGCCATGTTGGGCTGCTTTAGAGAAGAGGAAGAGTTGTTGTAGTAGAGTGTTGTTGCCATGCCATCATTTTACGCCGGACTGCTTCACAAACGAGGGTCAATTCAATGCTGGATTTGCACAAAAGATTAACATGACGGCACATGCTAGTCGATGAGTTGAATCAACTCCACAGCAACTACATAAATTTATCCACTAACCATTCAGAAACGTCAGTTTCATTCTAAAAGTTGTAACTTCTTCCTGAGTCTCTCCATCAGTGTCGACTCTGGTTTGAACAATGTAAGGCTGAACACCGTTACTGACAATCTTCATTTTGGCTGCGTGAGATTCTCCAGCTTTGTTGTTGTTGAGCAACTGAAGCATGAGCTGTTAAAGCTCCGCCCTCTTCTGGAAAGGGGGCCGACAGCAGCAGCTCATTTGCATTTAAAGGGACATAAAAAAAATGGCGTGTTTTTGCTCACATCCAAATAGGGTCAAATTTGACAAGCCATAATAAATGATCTGTGGGGTATTTTGAGCTGAAACTTCACAGACACATTCTGGGAACACCAGAGACTTATATTACATTATGTGAAAAGGGGCATAATAGGTCCCCTTTAAATAAAATATGCACCTTCATAAATGTATGCATCACGACACTGCAGGTATTTTCGAGAATGATTGAGATGCTTAATTTTTTTTCATGTTGATCAGTTTATTTAAGGTCTATACAACCCTCCCCCCCTTCAATCCACTTCTGAAACATACAGCATATCTCTTCATCACTTCAGTTCCTGAGTTTACCATCATATACTGATTAAGTCAAACATTCATTTAATGGGGTCATTTTTAATTCATACTGACTTTTCAGATACTTGACCTAACATGAGTGTGTTGGACTAGATGACAGATCCAGACACACATTTCTGGAAACACGATTGTGCCAGGAAACTTTTATGTCTGTCTGCACGACAATATGTTTTATGTATTTAGGTCAGTCATATACATAAATACAGCCAGATTTCACAAGCTCCGAAGAGTCTTAAGTTTAGTCAACCCATCTTCCCTTTTGAAATGCTAAATATAGTGCAGCCTTGGAGATGTTTGGCATCTGATGTTATTCTAAAGGACAGGAAATTCTGCCACCGCAAATGAAGTGCTGCGTTTTGGGGGGCATTTGATATGGATGTTTAGAGGACGGGCGTCTTTCAGTGCGACGGAGGGACACAATTCTCTTTTTAACACTGAGGCTGTGATTGACATACTAATAAACCGTTAAGAGGACGTTTTGTCAAGCGTCCAGTGCGACTTAATCCCGTGAATGAATGTCTTTCTCCGGGCGGATTAGAGAGGGAGGTGTTTGTGTGGGAGTAATGGGAACGGGGGTGGAAATAAACTTCTGTTTAACCCTCTCCTTACCCACCCTAACTAACCCGGTTCCCATGAGCTCATGTGATTACATGCTATTAAACGTGTGCAGGAGGAAGCGTCCTGTGTGATTACTCATGTAACGATTATGCAGCGAGCGTGACCTGATCACGGCAATCATGTGCTCCACTAATGAGCCTCTTCCTGGGCGATGGGTGAGTTAGTCAGTCAGGCCTCGTTAGGCAGGCTCAACCTGTCCATCATCTCCTGAGCAGATGTAAGTTGAATGTAAATCCAGCTCTGAGGTTCCATTTACACCATATTTAGCTCAGTAAAGCATCTCCCCTGGGCTTTTATAACATTGACATAGAATGTGGGTTGTAATTAGCTCAGTTTAGCTGCAGAAAGGTGCTGTGAATAACGAGCCTCTCGTTTGTCCCTCTGCTCCACATCTGCTCATGCTGTTGGAGACTCCTGTGTTTTCATCACAATCTGAAGATTTCCCCGCCGCCTGTCTGTGTGTCTCTGGCTGAGTTAATCTCAATTAGCCTGAGCGTTAGGAATGCGTGCCCACTCTCTCAAAGTACAGGATCAGACTGAAAAGAGAGGGAACAGACAGCAGCACTGCTTTGGTGGGATGGTATTTTTAGGGTAGAATTGAATCCAGCAGCTCCTTGAAGAAATGTCAGATGTGGCGTCTTTACCTGTCAGCGCAGTGAAGAATTGCAGGTGAACCGTTCACTGCCGCATCAGCTGCTCTAGAATGCACTGATCTCTCTTTCTCTCTCTCGTTACTGCACTGGCATCCCACAGCTTTTCCTGCACTTGATCCTGGCTTATTTTTATGAGTATTAAAGGGTTAGTTCACCCAAAAATGAAAATAATGTCATTTATTACTCACCCTCATGTCGTTCCACACTGTAAGACCTTCGTTAATCTTCAGAACACAAATTAAGATATTTTTGTTGAAATCTGATGGCTCCGTGAGGCCTCCATAGGGAGCAATGACATTTCCTCTCTCAAGATCCATTAATGTACTAAAAACATATTTAAATCAGTTCATGTGAGTACAGTGGTTCAATATTAATATTATAAAGTGACGAGAATATTTTTTGTGTGCAAAAAAAAACAAAATAACGACTTGTATAGTGATGGCCGATTTCAAAACACTGCTTCAGGAAGCTTCAGAGCATAAATGAATCAGCGTATCGTATCATGATTCGGATCGCGTGTCAAACCGCCAAACTGCTGAAATCACGTGACTTTGGCGCTCCGAACCGCTGATTCGACACACTGATTCATTTGTGCTCCGAAGTATTCTCGACGCTTTATAATATTAATATTGAACCACTGTACTCACATGAACTGATTTAAATATGTTTTTAGTACCTTTATGGATCTTGAGAGAGGAAATGTCATTGCTGGCTATGCAGGCCTCACTGAGCCATCGAGTTTCAACAAAAATATCTTAATTTGTGTTCCGAAAATTAACGAAGGTCTTACGGGTGTGGAACGACATGAGGGTGAGTAATAAATGACATAATTTTCATTTTTGGGTGAACTAACCCTTTAAACTTGGTGGGTTGCCTGTTTCATGATTTTTCATTTTCAGTATTCTATGTTTTTTGTAGTGCTTTATTGTTCTTTTTTTTATATTTTTCTCTCTTTGTCATAATAATTATGGCTTCATTAAAGTCAACAAAATCAAAATGAACAATTTTTAGTTTGGTAATATACAGTCCTGGACGATTCATCACACACACACTACCATTCAAAAGTTTGGGGTATGCGTTGTTGTTTTTTCTCATTTAAATGATTTAATTAATAAAATTAAAATTTAATAATTTAAATGAATACTTTTAGGCAAGGATGCATTAAATTGATCAAAAGTGACAGTATAAAGACATAATGTTACAAAAGATTCTATTTCAAATAAATGCTGTTCTTTTGAACTTTCTATTCATCAAAGAATACTGAAAAATTAAATGTATCACAGTTTCCACACAAATATAAAGCAGCACAACTGTTTTTAATATTGATAATAATCAGAAATGTTTCTTGATCAGCAAATCATCATATTAGAATGATTTCTGAAGGATCATGTGACACTGAAGACTGGAGTAATGATGCTGAAAATTCAGCTTTTATCACAGAAATAAATTAGTTTACTATATATTCACATAGAAACAGCTACAGATTAGTGTTATCAAAAGTTCCGACCACTATACCAAGTCAGTACTGAAATTTTTAAAATGTGACGCTTTGAGCGCTGTTGAGCAGATTCATACCTCTGATTGGCCTTTGTGTTCATGCTCTCATCAGATAGGTCTGTGTTTGGCTACAGTGATCAGCGTTTCAAAAACATGTTGACACAATGAGGCTCTTCACCGAGCGCTTAGACATACACACGGGAGCGTTTGAAAGCCTTTAATGCTCCCGCTTTGAAAACACTTTCAAATTCAAACACTTTCATGTGCTTTCAAATGCTCCCATTCGTTGATCATTGTAGCCACAGACACATCGCGGTCGGTACTTTTGACAACACTGCTACAGATGTCACCTGTCATATTGATACATTTTTATATTTTTTTCCAGTAAATTCCATATGGATGATGTTAAGTCTGTGTGTTTTTCCCTCAATAAATAACCTGTTTCTTGTGTAAATATGTCAGTATCTGGAAGTATAATGTGTAAATACAGTTTCATGTTGAGCACTGATCCAGACCAGGGAAACGGCCGTGAAAGTCTCATTGTTCAGCGGTGCGGTCGTCTGTGTTTTATTGGACCCTGTGTCTGTCCTCTGAAAGCAGACGAGTGGAACGTGTCCGTGGAGAGATGTGATTTAGTCTGGAGTGTTGGCGGTGTTGTGGGTTTCGTGACTGTGCCGTCATTACTGCGGTTACTGATACAGAACACAGACTGAA
Organism: Ancherythroculter nigrocauda; assembly: GCA_036281575.1. NCBI lineage: Eukaryota > Metazoa > Chordata > Actinopteri > Cypriniformes > Xenocyprididae > Ancherythroculter > Ancherythroculter nigrocauda. The sequence goes on along the minus strand of VTFQ01000016.1, from coordinate 5,002,266 downwards.
AGCCCGAGCTCTGCCTGTCAGGTCCTATATGTATCACAGCAGTCCTGTCTTTGAATGTCCACCGCAGTAATGTGGAGGAAAACAAAATGTGCAGTGTCCTGAAACGGCATCTCTCCCTCCCGATTGCGTCTCGCTGTCTGTTCAATCTTGAGTTGGTGCAAATGATTAATAAAGCTGTGCTCTTTCTGTCCAGGAGAAATGTTTTCCTCACCAGCCCACAGAAATATAGATGCATTTGATTTGTCCGTAGGTCTTATGTGTCTAGCAGGAGCATGTTTGTGACCTTTGTCACCGCAGAAACTGAATGTAAGATTTGGTAAGATTGTAGATAAGCTGTTAAGTAGGGCATATTGTGATGTTTGCTGACATAAACCCACTGCAGGGATGAAGCTCAAGTAGGACCAGACAGCCGTTGCTTTTGAATGTTCTCTCAATGTTCTGAAACCAGTCGCAACATTTAAAAATGTTAGACAAATGTCTGACTAAAGTGTTTCAGAAAAAAAACAAAAAAAACAAAAAAAAAACGTTCCATTGAATAATGAGAATCTTACCAGAACATTAGCCAAAGTTTTGAGAATGTTCACTGTTTGCTGGTTAAAGGTGCCATCGAACGTTCTTTTACAAGATGTAATATAAGTCTAAGGTGTCCCCTGAATGTGTCTGTGAAGTTTCAGCTCAAAATACCCCATAGATTTTTTTTAATAATTTTTTTAAATGCCTATTTTGGGGCATAATTAGAAATGCACCGATTCAGGCTGCGGCCCCTTTAATTCCTCGCACTCCCCGCCCACGGAGCTCACGCTTGTCTTAAACAGTGCATAAACAAAGTTCACACAGCTAATATAACCCTCAAAATGGATCTTTACAAAATGTTCGTCATTCATGCTGCATGCATACATCAGATCATGTGAGTACATTATTTATTTGGATGTTTACATTTGATTCTGAATGAGTTTGATAGTGCTCCGTGGCTAACGAGCTAACATTACACACTGTTGGAGAGATTTATAAAAAATGAAGCTGTGTTTATGAATTATACAGACTGCAAGTGTTTAAAAATTAAAATAACGACAGTCTTGTCTCCGTGAATACAGTAATAAACGATGGTAACTTTAACCACATTTAACAGTACATTAGCAACATGCTAACGAAACATTTAGAAAGACAATTTACAAATATCACTAAAAATATCATGTTATCATGGATCATGTCAGTTATTATTGCTGCATCTGCCATTTTTTGCTGTTGTCCTTGCTTGCTTACCTAGTCTGATGATTCAGCTGTGCACAGATCCAGACGTTAATACTGGCTGCCCTTGTCTAATGCCTTGAACATGGGCTGACATATGCAAATATTGGGGGCGTACATATTAATGATCCCGACTGTTACGTAACAGTCGGTGTTATGTTGAGATTCGCCTGTTCTTCGGAGGTCTTTTAAACAAATGAGATTTATATAAGAAGGAGGAAACAATGGTGTTTGAGACTCACTGTATGACATTTCCATGTACTGAACTCTTGTTATTCAACTATGCCAAGGTAAATTCAATTTTCCATTCAATGGCACCTTTAATATCATTAGAGAAAGATTTACAATGGCTATTTTACAATAGATGTGTCTCATCAGTAGGGCTGTGTATTGGCAAGGTCTTCACGATATGATAAATATCACAATACATGGGTCATCATATGATATGCAATATATTTTTTTTATATAGGCCTAAATCAAAAATGTAATAAAAAAAAAAACTTGCTGTGTACCACCTGGGGTATTCTGGAATGTATATCACATTTTTTCTACTGATAACTCAGCAGGGAAAAAAATCCATTCTACAGGTATATATATTGCACAGTGCCACTGAATGGTGAACACTGAAATGTATGAAGTGCATATTGTGTAACTGAACACTTTTAACTAAAGATGTACATGCCACAAAAATCTTATAAAAATAAATTGCATCAAGTATACAAAATTTATAGAGCTAGCTGAAATAGGATGTAATAACAAAAAACTTAAGAGTATTAAGTAAACATTCATGAAACTGAAATAGTATTGTAATGAGTGGAATAGAGGTGTGGCCCCTTTAAGAATGACTGTTCTCTACTGAGCTGTCTACATCACCTGTGTGCAACGAATGCTGCATGTGTGCGGGTATATTTCATTTTCTGTTGCTCATTTGCTCATTTTTGGTTTAATAAGTAAAGCTGTTGACAAGGGGACGTTTATGGAAGACAGTTATACGAGTTCATCTTGAGGTTGGAATAAACCGCGAACTGCTATAGCTCGAGCTATGTTTTGGCATCGTCTGCTCTGAGACCGCGATGCAAGCACTGCCTCGACTGCACAAAACGCTTCCACAACGAGAGAGAGCGGCAGTCGCGTGGTGATTCCGCTTGCCGCGTCCCATGTAAAACCAAAAACTGGCTTTAGACGAGCAGCCTTTCCTCCTAACTCCTAACTTGGCTCTGTTTATAAACAATAACGTTAAAACATGATATATAAAATATTAGGGGTGTAACGATATATCGCAGTACGATATTTCGCAATGCAAAAATGTTACGATATGCATCGTAGAGTGATGTTGATACTTTTACGATATGACGGCAGTCTAATCTTATTGGTTGAGCTGACGTGACCTACTCTGCAACATGGAGGTGGCAGTGAGAGAAGCCGGGTTGTCACCGCATATTAAGGGTGTGTCTCAATCGGCTCTCTAGTTCAGTAAGTGTTTCGCGCACACATCGAATCGTGCAAGCAGGTTTAAACGTTTCTCGCGTCAGTCTCTTGCTTGGTCGCGTGAGAAAATCACGGCTTTCTTTCACCGCAGTGCAACAGCTGTGCTCACAGAAAAGCAAAAGATTTTTGCGATGCTTTGCTTTAAGTTAGGGGCCGTTCACATATTGTGTCTTTCCGTGTGCAAGTCAGTCATTTCAAATGTAGCCATGCGGCAGGCGCACTCATAATGGAAGCAACACGGTCGCGACGCGCATGCGTTGCATTTCCAGGCACATCGAGATGAAAAATTCTCAGCTTTTCAGAATGCCGCAAGCGCACCGCAGGCCATGTGACAAGAACCAACCGATCAGCTATGGCCTTTCTGTGACAAAACATCAAAACCTCAGCCGAACAGCGGATCATAGCTGTACATGTTGGTTTTTATATCTTATCTCCATAAATATATCTGGTAATAAAGGTAATACAAGGGCTAGAAATCAATTTATCCTTTGCTAAAACTTCCTGATCCTCTTGGCAAGCGCAGTTAATGGTTACATAGCAACGAAATGTGATCTTGTATGTACAACAAGGAAAATTATTGAAATTTGTTAGTTTTTTAAATAAATGAAACTGAAATTCAAATAAGATTTTGTCCAAAATATCGTGATACGTATCGTATCGTGAACTCCGTATCGAGATACGTACCGTATCGTGACCTGAGCGTATCGTACACCCCTATAAAATATATATATATATATATATATATATATATATATATATATGTGTGTACATCGTGTACATCAATACTAAAGGTTGGAATATCGATACACTATTGTGAAAACTTACTATTGCCATAGTTAGCTGTATTGATATTTCTGCACAGCCCTACTCATCCGCTGCTGTATAATGTGTGTCCACCAAAGCTTTTTATTCCAGCGGCTAGCATACTTTTCCAATTATTTTCAATGGAAGCGCCACGTTTTTTTAAATGGCATGAGCGTAACGAGGCGTCTTTTTCACGCTCAAGTGCTGAGCGCTCGGCATTTTTTCAGCCGCCTCGAGTTGAAGAATGTTCAACTTTGAATAAAATGCTGCGCTCATCACTGTCACTTTTTAGCCAGCCGTCCAATCAGAGTGAAGGAGGGGTGGGACATATACAACACCGACCAACTGTTACAACGTTTTTGCTATACAACAACATCAACAAGCAGAGAACTGAACAAAATGGATGAGAAATTAATATTGCTGGCCTCAGAACTTATAAAGCAAGTACTCTACGTTGTGTTGACAGTTTTCAGCTTCAAAGCAGCTTCACAGTAATAACCAGGAAAATAACAGTGTTAATGTTAAAATTCATCAATTATTAAACAAATTCAATCCAACTGTGTAAAGCATTTCTTAAAAGATAATAGTGTCATTATTCAGATCAGTTCATTTCATTAATTTGAATTTAGTTCAATAACAGTGTTAATATTGTCAAAGGTATTGTGACATTTGCTCACATAAACTCCAAAGCACTGGATGAATGTGTGTTATTTCAGAGCCTTCCAGAATCAATGGATGTTATACACCGTATTACAGGCTAAAATCATCATAAGAAGAACCTTCTAGATGTCTTGAACGCGTGTAAGTCACCAGAACTAATCTCATCCATCCTGTGTGGTGCCGTGGCCTGTCATCCGTCTCTTGTTCTCTTACATGCTGATTTAAGCTGTCCTCTCCACTGGAGTGTGTGGTCAGTCACTGGACTCACAGAAATAAGAGATCAGGGATTCCTCTTCTCTTGGTTGGATCAGGTCTGAAGCCCCTCCGGGTCTCCCTGGGCTCTGAGATGTTAATTTACCATGGCTAATCCGGTCTCGGAGCTCACCAGCTCTCTGTGTGTCTCTGCAGGAGCCGTCTCACTGTCTCACACTGCAAACTAAGACTGCTTTGTGTAAAACTATTAGCGGTGGGTTTAGCGTTCATTTTAACTTCTAACAGCTGAAAGAAAAGTTCTATCGTTTCTGAGATCTTGTCACATGTTCAATTAAATATTATCTCTGACATTTCCTCCATTCATTGCAGTGTGTCCTAATAACAGCAAATCAGTGTCTCGCTCACCATAATGACAACAAAAGCGTCCTGCGAATTTAAACCTCTGTGAGGGATCGACTGTGCTGTATAAATCATTTTCACTACTCTTTTATTGACTTTTAAAACTGAAAAGCTATTCCAGTGTACTTCAATCCCTCACAGTCACGTTTTTCGTTAGAAAATGAAAGGGATAGTTGACCCTAAAATTACATTGAATTCATTGTTTACTCACCCTGGTGGTGTTCTAATGCCACACGGGCTTCTTTCGGGGTTTTTTGGACTAAAAATGGAGAATTTTTTAAAATCTCCCATTCGCATTCATCTATATAATGGCAGTGAATAGCAACCAGCATCAAGCTTTTAAAAAAAATTAGACTAATTTATCACAGAATGATCCCATGTGACACACGTCTATCTCTTTAAATATGGTGCTTCATCTGTAAAAGTACAAATAAATTAGTGTGCCGCTATATTTATCTGAGTAACTACAAGAAGAATCTGATTTGGTGTTGAAGAGGCCTTTGATTCAGAAGAATCTGGTGTTTCTCGTCTCTTCAAGCGTCGGCTGCTGTAATTGAAATGTCTGTGAGGAGAGAGACAGATTAAAAAAGCAGACTTTCTGGTTAAGTAGTTACTGAGAGGAAATTGAGAGTATTAATATGACACTGCTTTCAGCTTCATCCTGACCCAGTTTTCTTTTCCCGCTGGGGAAACCGCAGCACATCTACAGTTCACAATGTTCAGACGTTAATGGGAGCTGGTACTGCGATCTAAATATTAGATGACTGCACTTTCCATTAGAGCGCTTCATAAGTTCAGTGATCAGTGGCTTTCATTGAGCTGCTCGCATCTATCAGGTCTTCATGAGGACACGCTCATGCTCTCTTCTCCTCTCAGATCGCAGGTCTTCTTCCGTCCCGTCTGTTCCATTTAAAGAGTCCATTTGATTCAGTGAGCAGCATGTGAGCACTGTGGATTGGAAAGAGACATCACACACTTCCTGTCATTAGATGCCTGGATACTGGCACTCTAGTCGATAGTTTGGACTAGATTTGAAGAGTTAATTTGCAAAAACAGTTAACTCCATTTTTATGAATTCTCACAAATCATGTTTTTTTTATTGTGCATTCCAAGTAATATCAATCAAACTGCAGTTGGGTTCTTTTGATTAAGTAATAATAACTCTAAAAAATACAGGTAAATTAAAAAATTATAGTTCATGTAAAGTATGTTTTTTATATATATTAAAAGTTTGTTTCTTAGCAAAAGCAGATAACTCAAACAGTCGTTTTTTGGCAAAAGCAGATAACTCCACATTTCATGTTTCAGAGTTAAACAAAACCCAAGCAATTGCTTTGTAATTGCATTTAAAACGCACTCAAACACACGTGTGCACACAAACACACACAGCCATCCACTCACTGTGCACACAGACACACAAACACACACACACACTAACAGATCAGCACACAAGTACACTCACACACGCGCATCCACGCACGTGCGCGCGCACACGCAAAAGAACAACCAAGGTTTAAGCAGCTAAGTCATGTATGGTGTTCAAGGACTTACAGGAGTCGAAATTATAAATCCTCGATCACTTTTAGTCAGCTTTGACAAAACTTCCCTCAGCTAGCGCGTCGTTTTGAAATGACTAGAAGCCTTGTCACCTGACCTGAATACTGTGCGCTTATTCGCTAAAACGGACTTATCGGTTTCTGTACACAAACAACAAGGGCGCTTGTCGGCTTCTGCTGTAAAACGTGAACTTGCGATGCCTGACAGTGGACAATACCGGCTTTTCTGATAAAACGGATTTAGGGTACAGAACGTGCTATATATGGAGAATAATGCTCAGCACTTAGTTAATTTTTTTTTTTTAAGTGGCGTTTATCGGTTTTTGCAAATGAACTCTTCATTTGGTTTTATTCAATTCAGAATGGTAAAGATGCAAAAGAGACACTATTGTATTGTGTGAAGAAACTTGTTACATTTCCTTAAAGGGTTAGTTCACCCAAAAATGAAAATTCTGTCATTAATGACTCACCCTCTTGTCATTCCACACCTGTAAGACCTTCGTTCATCTTCAGAACACAGATTAAGATAGTTTTCATAAAATCTAATCGCTCAGTGAGTCCTGCATTGAGAGCAAGACAATTAACACTTTCAATGACCAGAAAGCTACTAAAGACATATTTAAAACAGTTCATGTGACTACAGTGGTTCAACCTTAATGTTATCAAGCGACGAGAATACTTTTTGTGCACCAAAAAAACCCCAATATAACCACTTTACAATATCTAGTGATGGGCGATTTCAAAACACTGCTTCATGAAGCTTTGAAACTTTTTGAATATTTTGTTTCGGGTCAGTGGTTCGGAGCGCATATCAAACTGCCAAAGTCACACCCCACAGTGATGAACCACTGAAATTTCGAAACACTTATAACGTAATGTAGCCTTGTTTACTGAAATCACGTGACTTTGGCAGTTTGATCAGATTTTATCAAAAATATCTTAATTTGTGATCCGAAGATGAACAAAGGTCTTACTGGTGTGGAACGACATGAGGGTGAGTAATTAATGACAGAAATTTCATTTTTGGGTGAACTAACCCTTTAAGTGAATATGAGTTTCACACTTCAGAATTTCCATTAGGGAACATACATTGATGCTCCCTTTTTGACACAATGCATTGTGGATCTTTTTAGGGAGCCAATTGCTGTTTCTCAATATGCGTTCTTCAGCGATCTTGCGTCCTTGTGTTCTTGCTCTACGTCATCATCAACCGTTGAAGTACAGTTCCAATTCTCAAGAATGCAAGAACGGAGGACGCATGAAAGTACCCGGATGTGTTCTTGATATCGAGGATGCATCTAATGCAGACTTGAGAGAATCCAACCGTTAAAAATCCCAGAAGACGCTGCGGGCGGTCTACATACGGAAGCCTGTAAGCTTTAAAGTTCTCGTTCTCACTTATGAGATTCCCGCTACAACCTCGCAAATACGTGACGGCTCGTGAAAGTAAACCGTTTGTTTTGCTTAATTTTAATAAAGTGATGACCTGAAGAAAGCCTGCAGTATTTTTATTGGAATATAAAAAATAATCTTAACATTGACAAAGCATGTAACACAAAGGCTACTCATTTTCATAAATACACACGGTGAAATAAAAAGATATAAAATGATATGAAAACAATGTCTATAACAATATGAAAAAAATCTTTTAATAGGTTATGACAATTATTTGTGATGTTATGTTGTATTTTTTGTGCATTAGCCACATATAAGATGCTGGGACGGTCAGTTGAGCAACAAGATCGCAGCACATCTCAATTCTCAAATGATGCGTTTTGTGTCCTCGCGTCCTTCCGAGTTCGTTCTTTCCAGGTCACCTGGCAAGTCTGTTCTCTGCGTTCTTGGAATTGAGAAACAGCCAATGTTTCAGTGCACTGGAAGGATACCTTCAAATTGCGACTCCCTGAACTAGGGAGCTGATTGAGTTGCACCCTGGGTGTTTTCTTCATGTCCTAGAAGCTGAATCCGTGGTTTTCCAGAGGAATTGGGCTACTTTTACACTGTTGCTGTGACTTTTTTTTTTTTCTTTTTTTTTTGCTGTTCCACTGGATGGTTTTGTGTTCTCTGAACTCTGTGTGCTTCCTGACAGTGTGCGTCCTGTTTAATAGCGTGCAGCTTTAGTGCATCTCGCTGTGAAAGACAGCTTTGTCGTTTATGCTCCTCAGCGCTGACCTGAGAATCCTGGATTACTGGAGCACAGCAGGAGCCTGATAACTGACACCGGGGGCCCCGGCACCCCCTCACAGGCCCTCGGCCCTCACTCTCTCTCTCTGGCGTCTTGTTGTGCCACAATGACGCCTTTCAGCATGAGTGTGTGTGGCACTAATCTGCTCAATCCCAGATAGCATCTCAATCGCTGCAGACTGAACGTAATTTGCATGAATTAGCTGTGTTGAATCCGCGCTCCAGCATCGGGCCGTGTTTTGATCGTTGCGTGCAGTGTTTGGAGCGGTGGCTAATAACCCGTGAGTAGATGGCATCCGCGGTTTGATCGCCCGCAGGGTTTCAGGCACTCAGCTGGAATATTTGGTTCAGTGGCTTTCTAGAGAGCATCTCTTCGCTCTCCTGTATGCGTGTATAGCCTCTAAAGACGTCTAGCCGTATGCGTGAGAGCATTTCTGTGGGCTTGATGGGTAGAAAATGCATCGCTGCTACAAAGTTTGAAAGGCCGTTAGCCAATAAGAGCCCCATCAGTGAGCAGATGAAGATGAGTTATGCTGACATGCGGCCGGCCTTATATGTGTGTGTTTTAGGGCTACAGATTTGACTTTTTGTACCACAATAGATTTTTCCATACAGTGTTTACATGCGAGAGTGATGAAGAAACATGAAGTAATGAGAAAATACGCAGTGCTGTGTGTCCCAGACTGGTCAAGACAAGGAGGAAGCTGTTAGCGAGGTGTTAGTCAGGCACAACCACGATGTGTTTATTCATCAGATAATTGTTTAACGTTTAGCTCAATTGAAGCACTTTATTCTGCCTGATGTGTGCGATCCTGCTGTCTAATACAACTAATACAGCAGCGTCATATTTTATTTTTAACAGGAATGAAAGTTAGGCGGAGGGGTAGACATATGTCTTGTCAATGGGTTGTACTGTTTTTTTTTAAAGGGGACCTATTATGCCTCTTTTCACAAGATGTAATATCAGTCTCTGTTGTCCCTAGAAAGTTTCTGTGAAGTTTCAGCTCAAAATACCCCACAGATCATTTATTATAGCTTGTCAGATTTGCCCCTATTTGGGTGTCAGCAAAAACATGCCATTTTTGTGTGTGTCCCTTTAAATGCAAATGAGCTGCTGCTCCTGGCCCACTTTCCAAAAGAGGGCGGAGCTTTAACAGCTCACATATTGCATTACTTAAAAATACTTTTTCTTCATCTGCAGCTTTGCCTCGCTTGCAAAGCAAGGCAAAAAAAAACTTGGGTGGAAACATGCAGATTAAGGGCAGGTAATATTATAATAAGATCCCCTTCAAACTTCACAAGGGGAGCGAAATCTGAGCAGCTCGTTTTTTCACATGCTTGCAGAGAAAGGCTTACCAAAACAAAAGTTACTGGGTTGTCCTTTTTCACGTTTTTCTGGGTTGGTAGATGCACCAGTGACCAGATTATAGCACATAAACATGGGAAAAAAGCCATATTTTCATGATATGTCTGCTAGGGATGGGCATTTTTCCAAAATATTGTATTCGAATAATTGGGCTAGTAAAAAATGTATTCGAATATTCGTTTATTTAAATGACGTTAAACGAGGACGTTTTTTTTTTTTTTTCAATTCATCAAGATTTTGTAACCATTTCTAAACAAGCTTACGATTAGGCAATAGCCTATACACAACAAGCTTACATTATATCTTAAGCTTTACTTTTAGTTCAAAGCATTAAACAATTATGTGCAAACAAAAAAATATATATAAAGAACAAAAGCATTTAAGCTCAAGCAGCGCGAACGAGAAAAGCGCTAATAAAGCAGACAGCGGTAGTTATCGTACAAAACGTAACATACATATACACTCGAGTCAGTATATGGTTATCGTTTTCATATTGTTCATGTTGAGAAAAACAATAATGTCCACATGCTCGAGCCGCAACAGACGTTGCAGAAACAAGATAACGATAATACGGTGTGCTAAGCTTCTAACAGTAGACATATGCAATTCTAACAGTGGCACTTTGTGTTTTCTGTTCGTAAATATGTCTCCCTCGACGAAATTTAAAGGAAGCATATGTCTCAAAATAATTTTGCTATCAGATAAGTTATCATCTTGGCTCACTTGGGGATAACAGCTGCGCTTACCTGTCGTGAATGTAAGTGATTGACAGCTGTCTTTCCTCATTTCACGGGTGTTTTGATTTCATGTGCTCTCTCAATATGGTGGTGATGTTATGATAACTCGGTTTCATTAATTAATTTGATCAAAAGTAATTCCATTTTGTAAGATCATTTTCATCCAAGTAATTCCAAACTGCACGAGGCAGACGACCACGTTATGTGACGATCAAATGAAATAAACTTGTTAAACACGCTCCACAGCGCAACCCGGTGCATTTAGTTATAACTGTGAGTTTTAGTGCTTAGGATTTATCATGGATTCACTGCATTCACGGCCAGCAAAGCAACATAGTAAAATTCGAATAGTATTTTTATTTTTCGAATATTAATTACAGGTCGAATATTTGAATATTCGACTATTTGTGCACACCCCTAATGTCCGCTTTAATGTGTTTTGGTGTGGTCTGGTGGAGGGTGTTGTTATTCTCAATGACAGAAATGAGATCCTGTGTAATTGACCTTTGACCGCCACAAAGCTACACTCCCTGGAGTCAGGTCTTCCTCTCTGGTTACCATGGTAACAGCTGTCATATACATCAACACACTCGTCTCACATTGGCAGCATCCCTGTTTTCTCTCTCTGCTGTGTTGAGGTGCATTATGGGATGTGTCCTCCGCAGGTTGTATTTCCTCCGTTCATTTGAGCATCATTATTGAGTCCATTAGTCTCAGGGATGGTCCCATGTGGATTCTTGGCAGGTCTGAGTTTGTGTTTCCAGAAGATCCGGATGGATCGATGCGCTCGGAGCACCGGATGGGAAACACAGAGTGCCTCGGAATTTCTCTGAGACAGAACGGAGCCGAAAGGCCTCTTGTTTTTCCTGAGGCCACGGGTACGTTTACCTAACCTAAGGTATTATCTCGCTTGTATGGACAGAGCGCAGCAGCAAAAATCAATCTGTCGATACGCTGTGTGTGTGTGTGTGTGTGTGTGTGTGTGTGTGTGTGTGTGTCCGCAGGCGGCAGGGTGTGTGTCAGACTGACGTGAGTGCAGTCGGGGGGTTTCAAGTGAAATGGAAGAGAAATTGCTCATGAGGGGGAAGGAGCTTCAGTCGCTCATATCAGATGAACCCTCAGAGTGTGTGTGTGCGTGTCTCTCTCTTCAAAGGAATTGAAAGGAAGAGCAGCAGTGTCTGACCCTCAGGTCTGAAACACACTTGTTTATGTAGGGCCCTATGAAATCCATTATTACTTTCTCCCAAATTTCATTGTATTTTTCCCATTTGAATTTTTCTGGATTCCATTTTTTCTTTTTTAATTTTTCTGAACTTAAAGTGCACCTATTATGCAAAATTCACTTTTAAATGGTGTTTGACCATAAATGTGTGTTGGCAGTGTGTGAGCAAAACCACCCTAGAATGAGAAAAATCCACCCAGTGGTTTTTTTACAATCTCAATAATTCATAAGCACTGTCTCAGAACGCCCTGTTCTAAGATTGCTCTCACTGTGACGTAGAATTGCGCTAAGCCCCACCCACGTGGTTTGATTGACAATCTGGTTTTGGCATAGACCCTGCCGTCGGTGATCTGTCAACCATCCTCCATTGTTTCAACGACAGCCGGTAATGTCTCCTAAGAAACATAAGTGTTCTGTTGTGGGATGTAATAATGTAGTTTTCACTTACTTCCGACATCAGAGCCACTGAAAACGCAGTGGATGGATTTTATTTACAAAGAAAAGGCGCCACTCAAAATTCCAAAATACGTTTATGTTTGCGCGAATCATTTTTTGACTGACTGTTTTGAGAACGAGGGTCAATTCAAAGCAGGTCTTGCTTCAAAGTTAATCCTCAAGTGTGGATCGTTGCCTACTGTTCGCGATCCAACGTCACCTCCAGAAGAAGTAAGTGTATTTAATGTTTTTTGAGCAAATAGTCATTTCAGTCGATGTCAGCCAATTCAATAACAAATGCGTCTAAAGTTGTTGTCGTCGTCGTCGTAGAATGTCTGTGTATATAATTTAAACCTTGTTTGTATAGTGTGTATCTAACGTACTTAGCAAACGTTATCACAGTATTTGTGTTTGTAGTTTCAAAAAATTGCGCGAACGTTATCACAGTGTGTGTGTGTGTGTGTGTGTGTGTGTGTGTGTGTGTGTGTGTGTGTTGCACATCCATAACTGCAAAGGGGACGCGATTAAAACTCTATAAGTACATAAATGTATCAAATAACCATTCAGAGACGTCCTGCTCCATTCTCAATTGTGTTTCTTCTGCCGGAGTCTCTTCATCATCTGGGTCTGATTCCGGTTCAAACATGTACGGCTGAATGCCATACAAAACAGCGGGTCTCTCACTCTCAGCCATTCTGCTTCTACCGACTGTTTATTGCCATAGGTATGCAAGTTACGCCCTCATCCAAAGGCAGGGCGGGCATTTATATTTAAGGTGGTACACACCAAAACAGCTCTTTTTAAAACAGGCCCCAAAAATGACATTTTCAAATGGTTATAATAAATTAACTGTGGGGTATTTTGTGCTGAAACTTCACAAATACATTCTGGGGACACCCAAGACCAATATTACATCTTGTAAAAAGGGGCATAATAGGTGCCCTTTAAATTAAATGTAAATATTCATTTACATTCAATCATTAAGCAGATGCTTTTATCCAGAGCGACTTACAAATGAGGAGAACAATAGAAGCAATCAAACCAGCAATATGGAAACAGTGTGCTAGTGCTGTGACTAGTCCCATTTAGTCTACCACGATGCACATATAGCAAGGTGTTTTTAATAGAAAAAATAAATAAATAGATGAACAGAAATAGAGTAGTAAGTTAAGTGTTGATGAAAAAGACTTGGGTTGAGTCATTCCACAGCAGGGAACAGTCGAGGTAAAGGTCTGTGAAAGTGATTTTATGCCTCTTTGCGATGGCACCACAAGGCATCGTTCACTTGCTGAAGCAAACAACTGGAGGGCACATAGTTCTGAAGTAGATAGTTTAGGTATAGGGCTGCGGAGCCAGTGGTTGTTCTGTAGGCAAACATTGGTGCCTTGAATTTGATGCGAGCGCTATTGGCAACCAGTGCAAGTTTATGAGGAGAGGTGTGACGTGCGCTCTCTTCAGCTCATTAAAGGGTAGGTAACACACACAGTTTCTGCCAATCTCATGTTAATCTTGAGTACCTATAGAGTAGTATTTCATCCTTCATATCTCTGAAAAGTCTTTAGTTTTATCATATTTATAAAAGATAGATACGCTGTACCGAGTCTTACTGAAAAAAAGCCGAGCTCCTGAAGGCGTCTGCCGTCAGTGCCATGGGCAGAGCTAAAGAGTCACGAGTGTGTGCAGCTTCTGCGTAGAGATCGTCTGCAAGCTGTGACATCATTATAAATAAAAAGGGAACAAAAACGTTTGTGTTGTTTACATTATATGCACTTGTGTGCCGATTGGCAACAAAACACAGACATCTGATGCAGCTTTACTCACCACCCCCGATCTGCAAACTTCAAACAACAAACTTCATTCACTGTTCCCTCAACGCTGGGTTCTTTGGGAAGCTGAAAAAGGTAATCTTTCCCTCACAACCAAAAACTCACTCCTTTGGTGACAGTTGAAAAATCTCTCTGCTTCCGTAACCCGAACGAAGTGCGTTGATGGGCGTGCTCTTGCTCTTGCTCTGGGTGAAATGTGTGTGCATGCTTATCAAACAAGGAATTCTACCCTTTATTACATGATAAAGGGCCATACTCGAAAAAAACTCTCTGAATATTTGGCACAGAAATACTCTGTCATACGTCCAACTTGTGTTTTGAAACTTTGGCTATGTTTAGCATGAGAATGCAACTCTTTAAAGGTGCCATAGAATGGAAAATTGAATTTACCTTGGCATAGCTGAATAACAAGAGTTCAGTACATGGAAATGACATACGGTGAGACTCAAACACCATTGTTTCCTCCTTCTTATGTAAATCTCATTTGTTTAAAAGAAGAACAGGCGAATTTCAACATAACACCGACTGTTACGTAACAGTTGGGATCATTAATATGTACGCCCCCAATATTTGCATATGCCAGCCCATGTTCAAGGCATTAGACAAGGGCAGCCAGTATTAACGTCTGGATCTGTGCACAGCTGAATCATCAGACTAGGTAAGCAAGCAAGGACAATAGCGAAAAATGGCAGATGGAGCAATAATAACTGACATGATCCATGATATCATGATATTTTTAGTGATATTTGTGAATTGTATTTCTAAATGTTTCGTTAGCATGTTGCTAATGTACTGTTAAATGTGGTTAAAGTTACCATCGTTTCTTACTGTATTCACAGAGACAAGAGAGCCATCGCTATTTTCATTTTTAAACACTTGCAGTCTGTATAATTCATAAACACAACTTCATTCTTTATAAATCTCTCCAACAGTGTGTAATGTTAGCTTTAGCCACAGAGCATTATCAAACTCATTCAGAATCAAATGTAAACATCCAAATAAATACTAACATGATCCGATGCATGCATTCAGTATGCATGACGAACATTTTGTAAAGATCCATTTTGAGGGTTATATTACCTGTGTGAACTTTGTTTATGCTGTTTAAGACAGTCGCGAGCTGGGGGGGCGGGGAGCGTGAGCATTTAAAGGGGCAACAGCCTGAATCAGCGCATTTTTAATTATGCCCCAAAATAGGCAGTTAAAAAAATTTATTAAAAAAATCTATTGGGTATTTTGAGCTGAAACTTCACAGACACATTCAGGGGACACCTTAGACTTATATTACATGTTGTGAAAATATGTTCTATGGCACCTTTAACAGTGTAAATAAGTCAGAATGCATGAAATAGCATTACACTCCCCTTCAAAGACAACGCTTGCTGCTGCATTCTGGATCAGTTCCAAAGGTTTAACTGTAAATGCTGGAAGGCCTGCCAAGAGAGAATTACAATAGTCCAGTGTCATTCAGATCAATTCAGGTCAAGTTTTGTTCTCATCTGATAGTGTCATTGCAGTCAAATCAGTAATATCACGGAATATTAGCTCTTTAATGTACAGCTGAATAGTAATGGAAGTGATGGAAAATGAATGTAGTTCCTTATGACAGTTGGTCTCACTGTGCGAACAGCAGGCGCTGATGATGCTCCGAGATCCTGTGTTTCTGTTTTATAGACAGTAAAGCTCCATGACAGCCCGTCAGGGGGTTATGGGATATGGTTCTGGCAGAGGTCAAGTCCCCAGAGCCACGACTCACAAACAATTCATATCTTACCCTTCAGTCTCCTGTCTGTCCTGTTTCTTTCTGCTGCATTTATTCATGACTTTAGTCACATGATCCTGTTCTCTGTTTATACTAGGGCTTGGCTGAAAATATTGATTTCTCGATTTTAATCGATTTTCATTTTGATGAAACAATATAGATTCTCAAGAGAAATGGACAAAACTCAAGAATCAATTTGTTTCAGTTGATGCGTGAACAAAACTTCACTAAACATTATTTGTAGCTCCTGCCATGCGATGATCACAATAATCTTTGTGCTTTGATACTTTTCATATGAAACAAAGAATCAGCTTTCAAATCCTGTCAGTTTTATTGTGATTGAATGAATGTTTTTGTGTCTCTTTAATGTGTGGTGAGTGACAGATCGCTGTAGCGCCTCAGTTGAACCGATCATCTCTTCCTCTTTACTACTCGTTACAGCCGCAAATAAACATGAATGAACATCAGAAGGAATGTTGAAAGCTACAGTAGAACTTAGTGAAATTAATCGTGAATCATGAATAAAACAGCTTAAGAACAATATCATAATGTCACATTTACCTCAGAAAAGCCATTCAGTGACCATCAACTCGATAGAGGAATTGGTGAAATGTATGTGTTAGCTCTAAAAGATAATTATCTGATTCTGTTATGTAGTTAATGATGGTGTTCCCATTATGCCCTGCTCCCCTTCTCATTAACTTGCTGCGACAGCAGCTAAATATAATGCAGCAGAGGCAGAGAGAGCATGTGGAATCAGCTGCAGGTGTTGATGGGAAGGTTGATGTGATGAACTTCCTGTCAGACGGAGTGACACACTGAACTCTGACGGACTACAGACACGTTTAGACTCGAGAGAGACGATTGCGGCGTCGTCTTCGTCAGCACTGGACTGGGGTGTGTGTGTGTGGCTTGTTTTGTGAAGGTTCATTATGCAGAGACACAGGAAGTACATTGTCAGTGAAAGGTGAATGAACAGGGAGCTGCTGCTAATTAGCTGTCATGAACAACAGCCTGTCTCACTCTCTCTCTCCTGAATGAGAGACTGTTGTGCAGCAGCTTCTCTAATTATTGTGAGTGTGTGTGTGTGTGTGTGTGTGTGTGTGTGAGAGAGAGTATGAGTATTCTTCCATGTTAACTGCTTTGGCAATACAAAATGTATTTTTTTGTCATGCCAATAAAGCTATCTGAATTGAATTGAGAGAGAGAGAGTATGAGTGTGTGTGTGTGTGTGTGTGTGTGTGTGTGTGTGTGTGTGTGTGTGTGTGTGTGTGTGTGTGTGTGTGTGTGTGTACGTGTTTTAGGTACAAGTTTGTTTCCACAAGTGAAATAAATCTGACAGCACTTCACTTCTGTGACATTCTCAGTTGTAATAACAAATATAATGCATAATTTATAATATTAAACAATATGACAGTTGTAGTTTACATATGTTCATCTGAAGCAAATGTCAAAACTGAATATTACATGAATAAATGAATATTCAGCATTTCAAACAGAACATTCTTTGACAAATAAACTACTTTTGAACCTTTTTAATATTAATAAGCACATCAGAATAATCTGTGTGGAGGTTTTTCGGATGTAAGAAGGCACTAACTCTTTCTCGCTCTCATTCCCAGCAGCCTCTCTGAGTGCTGGTTAATGACAGCAGCAGTTACATGTTAATTAAAGCTAATGCAAATTAATTTTTCTAATGCTACAGCAAGTCCACAGACCACTGTGAGGGTCTTTCAGGGCCTCTGATGTTCTGTGAGGGTCTCTGCACGTCTCTGTGGATCTCTGAGGATCTATGGTCTGATGGTCTGTGAGGGTCTGTGTGGTTCACTGATGGTCTGAGAGGGTCTCTGAGGTTCTCTGAGGGTCTGTGAGGTTATGTGAAGGTCACTGATGGTCTATGAGGGTCTGTGTGGTTCACTGATGGTCTGAGAGGGTCTCTGATGTTCTGTGAGGGTATGTGAAGGTCACTGATGATCTATTAGGGTCTGTGAGGGTCACTGATGGTCTATGAGGGTCTGTGTGGTTCACTGATGGTCTTAGAGGGTCTCTCTGAGTGTCTGTGAGGTTATGTGAAGGTCACTGATGGTCTCTGATGTTCTCTGAGGGTCTGTGAGAGTATGTGAAGGTCACTGATGGTCTATTAGGGTCTGTGAGGGTTACTGATGGTCTATGAGGGTCTGAGAGGATCTCAGATGTTCTCTAAGGGTCTGTAAGGGTCTCTGATATTTTCTGAGGGTCTGTGAGGGTCTTTGATGGTCTGTGAGGGTCCCTGGGGGTCTCTGATGTTCTCTGGGGGTCTGTTAGGGTCTTTGATGTTCTCTGAGGGTCTCTGAGCGTCTCTGATGGTCTGTGAGGGTCCCTGGGGGTCTCTGATGTTCTTTGGGGGTCTGTTAGGGTCTCTGATGTTCTCTGAGGGTCTCTGAGCATCTCTGATGTTCTCTGGGGGTCTGTTAGGGTCTCTGAGGTTCTGTAAGGGTCTCTGAGCATCTCTTAGGGTCTGTGAGGTTCTTTGGAGGTATCTGATGTTCTGTGAGGGTCACTGATGGTTTATTAGCATCTCTGAAGTTCTGTTAGGGTCTGACAGGGTCTTCAGCACAGATGTAGCTGTACATGTACATGCTAAACTTCATGTAAGGATCACGTGACCTTCTGTGGACTTTATTTGTTGCAGTTATTTACCTACACGTCATCTCTCCAGGAAGAATAGAGTTGACGTGTTCACCATTCTCAATGTAAAAAATATAATTCCAGTTAAAGTTTTAGTGATTTTTATTAGTTTTTTTCTAAAAACATATCTGTATAGCTTCATTTCAGTTTTACTTATTTTAGTACATCATGTTAAACTAAATGAAAATGAAAAATGATGCCTTGCCAACAAGCTGATAAAATATAATATAAAAAATTAAAATAATTTCAGTTAGTTTCTTTTTTTCACCCTGAATAGAATGAGTGTTTATGAAGATTAACATCTATAAGCAGATGTAAGCTTTCAGAAGTACATATATTAGTATATATTCATAGCTGTAACACTTTTTGGCATCACACAACCTTTAAAGGTTTTAATGTGTTTATGTTTATCAATATGATGTTCGTTGAAGATCTTTAGTACTTCATTTAGTTGCTGATCTCACAGTTACTCAGCGACTGTTTCCAGGAACTGAAGCTCGACACACTGGCATTAGATTTTCTTAAACTCACCCACTGGATAAAGAGTTTGTCTGGAGTGAAGATGAATCAGAATATGAGTGAGTCTCAGGCTTCAGTGTTCAAACGCAGTCTGGATCTGACTTCCTCTGTGCACAGGAAATGAGCAGATCTCCCCCTCTTCTCCAGTGTTTTGTGCTTGGCAGCAGTGAGATCTTCCTTCCTTCTGGACGGGTTTGAATCCACAGATGAAGAGCTAATGAGACCGGCCCTCTTCATCTCAGTCCACACACGCTTTCCGTTCTCGTTTTTCAGAGTGCTACTTTAATCTCTTTTCCATATTCATATAGCGTTTTCCATGTTTTGCTTGGATCATCTACATTTAAAGTGCTTTTCCTTTCACAGTTAATTAATCAGATAGGAAATGAACGCCAGCTCTTATCGACTGCGGTCAGGAAGAGCCGTGTTTGATTCACGTCAGCTTCATGAGCTTTACTGTAGATTCGTTCTGAATCACTCTTGGCTTCTCCTTTGGAAACCCTCCTGTGGATTGTTTTTGTTTCTACAAGCTTGCGTTGAACGAATAATGATGATTGTGTTTGCAGCTTGAAAGACTTTATAATTTGGAGAACTCGCTGTTATCTGCATGTCTTTGTTTAGTAGAGGAAATGGTTAACTGGGACGTTTGATGGTTGTATAAAAAGCCAGGAAAAGATGTTTAACAGTTCAGACACTCCTTTTCATTGTAAAATACTTGCTGCTACATATAATTAGCATTAGAGTGAAATAATGTCAGTCTGTCTTTCACTTGCAGAAAATTTTGCTCACGTGGAACCGGTTTCCCATCCATCACCATAGACCTCTAATGCTGCGTTTATGCTTTTATCCAGGTATCTTACACTTGTGATCCTGAGGAGCTTATAAACAGAAGCGGGATGAGCCCTCATAAACACATGAATGACAGTACACAGAAGGAACAATAGCGTCTTTATGCATCTTCTCTGAAGGGCTGCTGGCGTTCAGCCACAACATCTCTAAGAGCGCCGGCCCCGGGCCCCAGATGTGTCATGGGTAATGAGGTGGTAATGTGAGATTCTGGGTGGTCGGCCCGGAACGACGTCTTGCACAAATGTACTGTAATGCTCTTAATGGTTGAAAAGCTTTTAATGGCGTCTCAGCATTTTACCACATTTTTACCTTGCTGTTGTGATTACAGTTGGTCACGGATCCCACACGTGACAATAGATGCATGATTTGTGGAGACGGACGGACGGATGTGAATGGATGAAGTTGTTCTAACACGTCCTTAATGACAGAACTCAATATTTGTTTAGAGTTCTGAAGACGAACATGTTTCAACTTGAGAAATGCTACTACAAGGTCCCCACTTAAAAAGTCCTAAAAAGTCTTAAATTAAGTTTGATTGCATTCAGCTTTTAGTTTTATTTTAAAATATAGTTAAGAACCCATTTTATCCCTTAAAGGTGCTACAGAGGATCTTTTGTCGACTGAAAAACCAAAGACTGTTTTTGAAATGAGCGCATGCGTAAGAACAACCCCCCTCCTTCACAGCTCGTTTCAAGGGAACGCCTCCCAAAAGTCGTGCACGAGTATTGGAACACGAGTGTTTACCACCGGCATTCGCTGTGTTGTGTTAGTGGATTCATTATGTCGGACTCACCGCAGGTAACTCATAATCTGCAGTTGTTACTCCTGTCTCCTGACAAAAACATTGCATGCGGCGCCTGTGGAAAGTTACTGGAGCGCGCACGTATCTCACAAGGAATGTCATGGCAGTGATTGACAAGCCAGAGGGCCAATCGTTTACGCGATGATCGCGTAAACGATTTGCTGATGCTTTTAAGGCCCTACCTCGTGCACAGATGATGTATATTAATATTATTCCTTTCAGTGCACCTAATAAATAGTCTTTTATCAGTTAGTAAAGACAGTTTCAAGTAATATTGCAAAAATGTATAAAACAAAACATCCTCTTTACCACCTTTAAAACTCATCTTTGATCACCAAAATGACATTTCAAATTTTTTTTCTTGTGAAAAAAAAAATTCATGCCTTAAAATAGCTTGATTGTAACTCTACACCCTTGCTTCATTTAGTATACGTGAATACATGAATATGCAAATGAGCCCCGCCTCCACTCACTCAAACAGGCGCGTCTACAAGTTGATGTATCAGAATGGTGATGTGTTTTATGTATCGATCTCTACAACGTCGGACACATAACGCTAGTTAATATTATTAGCCTTTTGCTTGCGAATGCATGTTTCCATTCACCATTTCAGAGTCAGACAGCTAAAATGTTTCGGACCATTTTACGTTAAGGCTAGTTTACACCTTCATGACTATAAGTGTGTGTGTGTGTGTGTGCATTCTCAGCCTTTTGTTTTGTGCAAATGTAAGTTGTAATATTGTGTTTTTTTGTGTAGGCCTATGTATATCTGATTTATCACATATAGGATGCATTTGCTTAAGAATTAACACACTAGTAAAGTACGCCAGTGATCATATTCAGCTTCTGTGTATGCAGCTCAAACAGCAATGCACGACTAATAATAACTATGATTGGGACTGTCTTTTTACATAACATTATAAAGAGAACACTATAGTAATAAAACATTGTTAATTCATTGGTTTTAGTTGCTGTGTTTCAAACATAGACTGTTTTAGCACGTTGTTCCAGGAAGAGCGCGTCTACAGTAGATTAGCACTTGTGCATTCGCATCATGTTGTGCAGTCTGCAGATATCAATTTGTAATATTTTGTATAAATATCTTATTCATTTCGTATAGGATGCATTTGGTTGAGTTAATTAACCTGCTAGCAAAGCGCTTCAGTTTACCGGTGTTCATTCAACACATGCAGCTCAAACAGCACTGATAATAACCAATAATAACTATGATTTGGACTGTCATATTACATAACTTATAATGAGAACATGTAATTCCAATCAAGTCTCAGTCCTTGTTTGACACTGATGGAAGGGACGCTGCTCTCTGATGAATCCCAGAATCCTTTTGCTGGACTCCATGTCACTGATCAGCATTAACTTGCATCAGTCAGTGAGTTAGCGCTCACATTTCTGTTTCCATTTGTCCTTTCATAATAACAGAAGGCCTGTAGAGAATGGAAGCAGATGGAGGTGCTGGTTGTCATGTCAACGCGTTTGGCTGGAGTGGTGGGAGTGCGAGTGCAGATTGAGAGGCGTAACGAGCAGCTCTGCTCTAGAGGAGTCGAGCTCATTGGCCTTTACATCACCGTAGCTTTGGGATTGGAGCTTCGAGCTGCTGCGATGTTTGACCTGAGTTCAGATGAATTAACAAATGCTCAGAAGACTCATTCAAGGCAATTCATCGCTGCTCTTCACCAGCTGACCAGTTATAGGTTGTTCCCGTGAAGTCAATGACAGTTTAGCCAAAAATTATCATTCTGTGTTGGTTTACTGTGACCCACTTGATACTCTGAACCTAAATGACTTTATTTCTTCTGTGGAATACAACTTTAAAAATGTTCAGTGCAGTTATTTTGGTTTGTAAATATGTTTCTGGAATCATTTGTTTCTCATTAACCTGCTGTCTGTGTTTGCATTTACATTTATGCATTTGGCAGATGCTTTTATCCAAAGTGACTTGCAATGCATTGAAGGTTTGCACTTGATCAGTTCCTGCAAATCGAACCCATGATCTAGTGTTTGAGCTTCAGGAACACACATATGTTGCATTAAGTCTTTCTGTTGTGATCACTTCTGATGTTTGTCATTTCATGGTATTTTACAGGTCATTCATGCTTTGAAGTTTCAAAAATTGCACAAAATTTCCATAAAAATATCAGGTATGAATGTGGAAGAAGTCATCCTGTATCTGTATCGATTTGAGTGTGATATTCAGACGCAGGCGGATGGTTCGAATCTGACTGAAGCTTTTCCACATGATTCCGCCTGAAGCTTTTGCGTCCACATGCGTGAATAATGAATGGAAGCTTTTAGTGGCCCACTTCAAGAGCATCATGGGATTACAAAGAAAAAATGCAACAAATTAAACGTCTTTGACATTCGATACAGACACTTGATGTGTGTTGTTATCGATGTCATGTAAGACACTCTGTTTTGCACATGATCTGACATGCTTGTCAGTGAAGACACAAGCGCTTAACTAACCTAGAACCGTAAAGGCACTAACCCTGCAGAAAAAAATGATGCTCTTCCTCAGTATTTCTGTCTTGTTTTCCAGCACAAATATCTAAACATTCTTATATCGAGATGCATTTACTGGAGAAGCAAAATAAATAAAGATATTAAGTCTTGCTTTCTGAAAAATTGATGAAAATTGAGCGAGTTTTTGCATAAAACAAGAACAAATATCTGCCTGTGAGATCAGAACAGTAAACTTAATTCAAAGGGAAAGCAAAATTATTTTGACTCCATTGGCACATCAGTGCTTCCCACACATAGACTTTACTTGGGCGGGCCGCCCACGTATAATAACGGCCGCCCAAGTATATTTGGAGACACATTTTTGCTTTTATTATTTTTATCCTCTTATACTTTTATATCCGCGCAAGATAATGAAACCATCCGCGATCGAATAACTAGTCGTTTCGTACCTGCTCATTATGTGCGCGTCAGAACTGTTTACTCCCGCTAGCATTCCCACGGGCGCTGCATGTTGCAAAGTCACAAGGGGGCGCTGTTGCGCATTCTACAAGCTCGCGCAACAGCGCTTCAGACTGCTTCAAAGTGATTCTCAATCAATGAAAAGCGCAGATTTATGCCAAGCGATTGCTAATGAACTCAAATTGAATTATTACAAAGTCTACTTCATGGCCTTTATATAAAATGTTTTAGACGATTGTAAGAATCTGAAGGATCAGCCTGCAATAGTACAGACATTTCAAAATAAGAGTCCCGGTGTATTTCGGGCTTGTTTATAATTAAAAGTCACACGCTAAGTTTTTTCTTTTTCTTTTGGGCATTATTGGTATTTTGGTTACACAATAAATTGTATTTAATTTGATTTTCATTTAATTCATAGTAAATTATTGTAGTCTCCCCCACAGGAAGAAAAGACTAAGAACATTATTTGACACATATATTATTCATTTTATAAATTTTACTAGTAAAATCTGTGTCCTATTCACTGAGAGAGACACTATATGACCGCAAGGAGAACATAGGAAAAGGAGAACCATTTAAATGCTGTAATTTTGAATAATTTACAATGCATAATATTAGTATGTAATTAAATGTAATATGCTATGTAATTAACATTAATTTTAATAAATAAAAATACTATTAAAAATCACACATTATTTGTTTGTCACATGTAGTAGACGATTTTTGTGGCGTGGGTAATAGGAGGATTTTTCGCCCGGCTACCACCGCAAGTATATTTCAAACCTGTGGGAAGCACTGGGCACATATTTGTTCTTCTTTTCAGCATAAAGTTCACTTTTTCAGAAAACAAGACTTAATATCTTCAATCATTTTGCATCTCCAGTAAATGTATCTTGATTTAAGAATGTTTAGATATTTGTGCTGGAAAACAAGACAGAAACACTGAGGAAGAACATAAGGCTGGACTATTAATCGAAAAGTAATCGAAACCGAAATTCAGAACCTCTAACCGACGTAATTTTCCCATATCCGTTATTTCCTGTAAATACTTTTCCCATAAAAACATACTACCACGTGTGTAGTCACGTGACTCCGACCTGTCCGGTCAGCAGCATGGAAGCAACACGGAGGCGAACTCAAACACCAAGTCAACACACAGCGCGCGATCCCTGATGTGAGATCGTTTTCGCTTGCGTCCTCACAAAAGTTTGTCAATTATATGTGTTTAAAGGCTTTCCAGTTTGAACATTCAAGCGATTTTAGACCATCGGATTTGCATTTAGGCATGTGACGGTATCAAATTTTCCTGTTGCGATTAATTGATGAAGCTTTTATCACGGTATACGGTATTATCATGATATTAAAATAAGTTGCAAAACCATTTTTGTCATAGTTTAACAGGTTTAAGAACTCTTTTTGCAATAAAACAAAAACAACTCTGACTGAAATTTTCAAACGCAAAAGAATTAGGCTATAAAGAACAACAGATAACACTTTACTCTATTTAATGCATTAACTAAGATTGAGCAATAGCTACATTTGATACAGAAAGTGTTATTTTTTGTTAATGTTAGTTTAGAAACACAACTGATCATTGTTAGTTTTATCTCAGGTCCATTAAATAAGTTATTTTGATTTTAGTAATGTTATTAAACAGTAACTAAGAAATTAACATTAATTAATAATAATTAATACTTTATAATTATTTTTATTGTCAGTTTAGTGATAATGAATTAACATGTTAACTAATGAAGTTGTATGTTTTACTGAACAATAACAAATAATCAGAACATTTCTAATCATTAGGGCATGTTGTAGTCCAGATTAAAATATAAAAATGTTTAGGTTTGAAAATAAATATCCTTTTAAGTCTTTTTTAAGTATTCAGTATTTGGTGCTGTGATGAACAACACTGAGATTACAAAAAAATTAATGGCTTTGAAAGCGTTTTAAGAAGCATTTTAAAAACTTCACTAGCGCAGTTAACTTTGTTTGCACGGTTTCCGTGGTAACCGCTGCACGCTGCCGTTACATCAGCGCCCTCTGCTGTCAGAGAGTGAACGCGCACTTTCATTCAGCTCGTCTCCTTCGCTCGTTCCGCCATGTGCTTCTCGTGCACGTTGGGATTGTTTACGTCTGAGCGCATGTCCTTTTGACGCAGAATACAGCGGTGTTGTGCATTTTATACGATTGATGGGTAAAGTATTCTTAATTGCCTTATAAAAAATTAATAATTGGTAATAAATTATTATTTACGGTATTCTGAAGTGCCGACGATTACAATATCGTGCATATTCATTATCGCGATTTATCGCATTACCGAATATCGGCACAAGTCTATTTGCATTATTATTGCATTGTGGCAAACGAACACTCATACAGACAGTAGCTGCACATCAAGATCGCACGCACATTAATTGAGAGTCTGCAGTGTGTAACTCCTGTTTATTGGAAATAAATTCATAAATTGTTCTCGTCTTCTCTGCACTTCTCTTCTGCTCTAGCTGGTTTATTTCTTACTAAACCTCTAAACCTGTCATTGTGTTCTTTGCATATTGTGGCTCTGATGAAATGCTTGTGATTTTTCCTCTGTAAGTAGCTTTGGATTAAAGTTCTAAATCAATACATGTAAGCATAAGCATATAAAGAATCTCTCAGTATCCCAGCATGCATCACTGTGTCCCCGAGTTGATGTGATTACTGCTGACAGGGCTGATGTGATGAGATGAGATGAGGGTCTGTAGGATCAGCTCAGAGGTTCTTCACTCATATCTGATGATGACATGAATGTTTTGTTTTGTTTGATTTGTGTTGTGTCGGAGACATTAATTAATCTAATCTGACATGGTGTGTTTCTTCATGCAGTTGTTGAGTGTTTTCCTTGCAGTAGTTTGACTCGTTCTCTGTGTTTCTCTCAGTCTTCATCATCCAGGCGTCATCACTTCAGTTCTCCAAAGAGCCCAAATCTCAGGATGCGTTACACGGCCGCAGCGCCATCCTGCGCTGTGAGGTCAGCGATCCGGTGGACGTGCTGTTCTCATGGACTCAGGACGGGCGACGCGTGCAGGACTCGGACCGCCGCTTTCAGGAGGGCAGCAACCTGAAGTTCATGGCAGTGGATCGACATGCCGACACCGGCAACTTCCAGTGTGTGGCATCCAGCAGTGCCACAGGAGAGATGTTGACCTCCGCCAACGCCTCCTTCAACATTAAATGTGAGAATGAAATCCAGTGAAGGAATGTGTGTGTCACAGGAAGCCTCTGGAAACGAGGTCACATTTCATTTGATCTCTCTGTCATTGTTGAGTGCTTCTCAAACTGAATCTGTGCGTCTCTCTCTCTCTCTCTCTCTCTCTCTGTCCATCGAGTGTGTCTCTCTCTCTTGCGTGTCAGATTGCGTCTCGCCCTCAGCCATGTAATTATTCCTGTCGAGATGATCAGTGTTCCTGCCTTCATGTTTGATTTCACACATTTTCCTGCCTAAGTCTTTTGTAGCTTTTCAAACACGTTCAACGTGATTTCTGTTTCACATAACCAAAAGCATCAGCTCAGTTCTCATTCTCTCTGTTCTCTATAGTGTGTATTCAGATGTATGTTTAGACGGCATTTAAACAGGGTTCGTACAAGGTGCTTAAAGTGCTTGAATTTGACTTTTTGAAATTTAAGTCCTGGAAAACCCTTGAAAAGTGCTTGAATTGTTGAAAGACAATATGAAATTAGTGTTTCATTTTATTGATGAAACAATCTTTTCACGCAAAATTAACACTGCAGCCTGTCTGATATAGATATAGAGCCATTTCGCATGGCTATGAGCGTGATATTGCTTATATAAATATGGAAGTATATGATACAGCTTTCATTCTTCAGGTCAATCATATATTCATGGGGGAAAAATAATTTTGAATAAGGATATCTTTGTCATAGTATCCTTTCAATGGTTAAACTTACCACATTCATTGCATGTGCTGCACTTTATTTGTACCATTTTGTTTTATTTATCTAGATATTCTGGATTCAGATGGCAATAAAATCACAGACTAACCCATTAATGTCGCCTTACATCACCATTCGAATAGGGCTTATACAGCGCAATCACATGAATTGTTTCTATTTCATGGTTTTGCATGTTTGTATTGTATGTTGTTTTTAGCGGATCATTCTTATGGTTGTCAATGTGTCATCAGGGCTGGAGAGGGGGCCGGTCACTATGAATGAACCTGCCTCAGAGGCGGAGCTAGAGGAGGCTGAGCGAATCGTGCTGCAGTGTCACATTGATGGACATCCACGGTGAGTCAAACATGTCTGATCCTCACACTAAACTTATCACATGACTAAAGAACACCTGCGAATGAGGTAGATCACAGACGTGATGCTGAGCAGTTGCTGCGAGGACGTTTGAACTGATTCTGTGTGTGGCAATGCTGAAATGAAGATGTTTCTGACCCGTGCAGGCCGAGCAGTAAATGGTTCAAAGATGGAGGTCAGCTGGGCGGAAAGGACCGGATCCTCACGTTGAACGACCTCAGTCCAGGGGATTCTGGGATTTACTACTGCTGTGCTCGAAATGCAGCAGGACAAGTGTGCAGTAACCACAACATCACTCTCAACATCATCGGTAAGATTATGTGCTTTAAACAGACAGAAGCTCGGATTCTTTATTTACCAGCTTTTAGATTAGATTGGTTTTGTAGATTGTATTAGATCAGGGGTTTCCAATCTTTCAGATGAAACGGACCCCCAAATATGATCATCCCTGTGCAAGGGACCCCCATCCTAACATTTAAAAGGCAGCTATATATTTTCATGCACGACTATGAAAATTAATGTTATAAATATTAGGGGTGATGGCAGATGGAGCAATAATAACTGACATGATCCATGATAGCATGATATTTTTAGTGATATTTGTTAGGGCTGCACAATTATTAATCGCGATTAATCGTGTGCAAAATAAAAGTCTGTGTTTACGTAATACATGTGTGTGTCATGTGTATAATAATTGTGTATATAAATACACACACATACATGTATATATTTAAGAAAAATGTTATATTTATATATAAAATATTTATATTTAAATATAATATAAATTGTATATAAATATATATATTTAGTTATACATGCATATATTATATAAATATATGCATATATTTCTTAAAGATATACATGTATGTGTGTGTATTTACATATACATAATTATTATACACATAACACACACATATATTACGTAAACACAGACTTTTATTTTGCACACGATTAATCGCGATCAATAATTGTGCAGCCCTAATATTTGTAAATTGTCTTTCTAAATGTTTCATTAGCATGTTGCTAATGTACTGTTAAATGTGGTTAAAGTTACCATCGTTTCTTACTGTATTCACGGAGACAAGAGAGCCGTCGCTATTTTCATTTTTAGACACTTGCAGTCTGTATAATTCATAAACACAACTTCATTCTTTATAAATCTCTCCAACAGTGTGTAATGTTAGCTTTAGCCACGGAGCACAGCCTCAAACTCATACAGAATCAAACGTAAACATCAAAATAAATACTTTACTCACATAATTCGAAGCATGCATACAGCATGCATGACGAACATCTTGTAAAGATCCATTTGAGGGTTATATTAGCTGTGTGAACTTTGTAAATGCAATGTAATATAGTCGAGAGCTCGTGTGGCAGGGAGCAGGCGAATTAAAGGGGCGGCGCGCTGCCAAAATCAGTGTATAGTTAATGATGCCCCAAAATAGACAGTTAAAAAAATTAATAAAAACAAATCTATGGGGTATTTTGAGCTGAAACTTCAGACACATTCAGGAGACACCTTAGACTTATATTACATATTGTGCAAAAGCATTCTTGGGCACCTTTAAAGTGAATTACAACGACATTCACAGGCTTCACTGCACGGGATGCAAATGTGGTCTGAGGGACGCGCGCTTTGTTTGATGTTGCAGTGCGCAGTCTCGCCCGTCGGTATGCTCTACGAAGGCATGTCATTTGGAATGCAGTGGACTTATATATTTAATATATGAAACTTATTAACAGAAGGCTGCTTTCAATTTCAAATGCTGATGCGCAGTTTGTTTGTGAAGAGTGCTTGCACATGCGGCTGTGCGCGACTCCGTGTAAGTGGTTTAATGTACTTGTCTCAAAATGGTTTTATGACGCAAAAGTAATGTAAACACAGCCAGTTTTGTCTTAAGGGATTAAATGGACAGGACAAACAGCATTACTTATTATTTTTCAAAAGAGATACATGCATGAATGCAGCTTATTAGATCTCCTGTTGTCATGATGTAACAATCAAACGACAGAAGAGAAAGAAAACATTCAGACAATCCAATACTGAAAGCACTCTTTGTTTATTGCTTATGTTTCGTTGCTCCTCTTTGTTATTTGCTACTTGCTTGTATGTTTTGAAGTTATATTAGTTTAAAATCCTTAACATACAATTGTTTTAATTCAGTTTTTTCAATTTGCAGTTATTTTAAAACGTAGGCCTACTTATAATTACTTATGTAAGGATATGTAAATGTAAGGATTTGAAGGTTTATAAGTCTGTAAACGAATTAATTAATAATAAGAAAAAAGTATATCAAGAATCGTTTTGGAATCGGATCATGACTCCCAGAATCGGAATCGAATTGTGAGGTGACTAAAGATTCCCACTAATAAATATGCATAAAATAGTATTACTTTTCTTTTCTTTTTTTTTTCTTTTTTTCTTTTGGTCACACTAGTTTTGGGGTCCAATTCTCACTTAACTAACTATTAACTATGACTATTGCCTCAATAATTATTAATAGTTAGTAAAGTTTAGGTATTGGATTAAGGGTTGTGGAACATGGTCACCCAGAATAAGGCATTAATATGTGCTTTATAAGTACTAATAAACAGCCAATATCCTAGTAATTTGCAAGCTAATAAGCAGCTAGTTAATAGTGAGGATTGTACCCTAAAATAAAGTGTTACCATCTTTTTTTTATTATTTTTTTATTTTCAAACTGTTTTTCTTTAGAGGTTGAAAATCCCTGTATTAGGCCTTGTGTCCACCAAAGTGTTTTTTCCAGTTTTTTTTTAAACGCCAGGAGTGCAACGAGGCACTGATCTTTGTCACGCTCAAGCACTCTGTGTTTTTTGCAGGTCGCCTTGAGTTGAAGAATGTTCAACTTTGAGTAAAACGCTGCTCTCATCACTTTCAATTTTTAGCCAGCCATCCAATCAGAGTGGAGGAGGGACGGGACCAGGGTGCGATTTGTAGGGGGGGATGGGGGCGATTTCCCCCCTTCTGGTCTATGTATCCCTGCCTCTGCTGAATTATTTTTATCCCCGGTGGGGATAAAAAAATATCCCCCCGGGTGATGCTATTCCACAAACCACCAACAGAGCATATAAAATACCAAAAAAAAAAAAAAAAAAAATTTTTTTTAAACATCGCTAAGTAAAACGCTGCATTTATATAGAACTGTCTCTTTATGACCACATCAATCTGGACACTTTTCAGACGCGCATTCCGACTTCGCCTCAGCGCCAGGTGCCAGTCAAACGAGCGAGGAAAAGGTATAGGTGACTACAAGGGAGCTTCAGTTGAACAACAGTAAACTGCAGTCAGATGAGATGTTGTCAGGCTATGTCGGTAAAACTCAGAAAAATGAACATGACTGTCCAATCAGCCGTTGTACTGTGCTCATGGCGCGCACTCAAGAATTGCAAGCGCAAATGCGCCGGCGCGCGCTGCATAATTACTTTATTATAGCTTAAATAAAGCGCAAAAGAAACTACGAGCAATGACCGTCGTTGTTCTGTTGTAAGTTAAGTCATGAAATTACCAAACATGCGATTAAAGCTGCCTCAAAACTGTGCATGTATTTGTTGACATGGTTTTAAAGCTATTGTTATCCAATTTGTTGGCCTTAAAACGTCTTAAAAATGCACATGTACACCAGGGAAATCTAAATTTTCTCGGGGGAGCATGCCCCTGTACCCCCTAACAAATAACATTTTCTGACCTCGATAATTATGAAACCCTGCATATGGCACAGCTTCAATTCTATATAATAAAATCTGAGGTAAACATATATTTCTACAAATGTGCGCACTTTTGGAATAAAAGTTTGTATGTGTATGCACTGTGATCAAAATATAAATGGGACAAAACGTGATTGAATAAGGTTTGTATCTCGTTATTCTATTAATAACTACCGATTGATTTTGCATTTCTATCAGAAATTAAGAATTATTAGTGTCATTGTAGTGGTGCAAATATCTAAGCTATCTAATACTTCAAATCTCAAGGTTAAATCAGATTTTTTTTTTGTAAAAATGTTTCTGTAACAGCTGCCAAAAATAGTATATAGCTCCACTGTGGTTTTTAACAAATTTCAATTTCAAAATTTTTTTCACAAATCGCACTCTGGGCGGGACAAATACAACACCGACCAACTGCCAACATTCTTGCTGTACAACGACATTAACAAGCAGAGAACGGAACGAAATGGATGATAAATTAATATTGCTGGACTACATATTACTGAGCATACATACCAAGTAATATTTTTAGTCTGAAACAAATTTTCTGGGAAATCAGTTACAAGTAACAGTGCTGTGGATATTCTGTATCATAGCAACAAAGTGTCTCAACTGAAAAAAAAAATGCTGTGATGCTCTCAAGCGCTCTTTCAGCAGTGCGTCTAGTGTTTTCAGCTGGCTAAATATGCTTTGGTGGACACGCGGCCTTAGAGTATCAGCGCAAGCATGTTTAGTTCATAGATGAATCTCTGAAGTGTGCGAGAAGATGTGCCGTCTATGAATACTTGAATGTGCCAGTGATGCCCAAACGTGGGCCTCTCAGATGGCTTATCGCGTGTGGCTAAAGCTGTTTTCATGCGTTTTGTTATGTTTGTCACCTCATGTGCGAAGCAAAGCTGAAATGTATTAAGCGTAACCCAACACCCCGACCAGCCTTCCCATCAGCCACCTGTGCTGCTCACGCACACACCTGCAGACAGAATAACAGCTCTGCTGAAGAATAAAGAGATCAGCTAGAGCATGAAAATTACAAATGAAAGGAGAGAGCGAGAGGAACAGGGATAAAGGAGCTTTAGCACAAGAATAGAGGGCGGCAGTGAGAGTAAACGCTTACATGAGCGTGTCTGTCTGATCTAGACGTCTGTCATCTGATGATCTCTGAATGTGACCGTGGCCTGTTGTATGTTTTGATTTTATTCTGCCTTCATTTGAATTGATAGAGGCTTGTCACAACGATCAGCACCACATGTTGTGTATTTTATTCTTTCATCTATGATAGATGAAGATTCAATTATGAAGTTTTAATGAGTCACACTGACGGCTGCAGTCGCATCATTATCACAAAACTCATCGTAAACAAATTAAATATCTCTGTCAGACAACAGAACCTGATGAGGGATGCAAAGATAAATTAAATTGCTAACACTTGATTAAATAATTAACTACATTTATATCATGTTGTACAAATCAGTACTTGATTATCCTAATGTACTTAATGATTGATGATGAACGTATAATGTGAATTCATTAATGTGTTAACTAATGCTGCTCAGCTTTATATAATGTGATCATGTTTGTAAATGTTACTGTAAATAAGCAAACGTTGATTTTAAAATCACATCCTGCAGGAGCGCGGGGATCAAACGGAGAGATGGTTGGGATGAGATTGGATGAGCTTCTGTGTCTGTGGAATGTGGTCTTTTCCAGGTGTTCTAAAGGTCACAGGTCACATGACACCTGACAGATGCTGTTAGTAGCTGCTAATAATGGAAACAGTGTGTAGACGTGTGTGTCGCTCTCCGTCCACGTCATACTGCAGTGCTTCCCACACATAGACTTTACTTGGGCGGGCCGCCCATGTATAATAACGGCCGCCCGAGTATATTTGGAGACACATTTTTGCTTTTATTATTTTTATCCTCTTATACTTTTATATCCATCCAAGATAATGAAACCATCCGAGATCGATTAACTAGTCGTTTCGTACCTGCTCGTTATGTGTGCGTCAGAACTGTTTACTCCCGCTGACATTCCCACAGGCGCTACATTTTGCAAAGTCACAAGGGGGCGCTGTTGAGCGTTCTACAAGCTCGCGCAACAGCGTTTCATACTGTGATTCTCAATCAATGAAAAGCGCAGATTTATGCCAAGCGATTGCTAATGAACTCAAGTTGATGAATTATTACAAAGTCTACTTCATGGCCTTTATATAAAATGTTTTAGACGATTGTAAGAATCTGAAGGATCAGCCTGCAATAGTACAGACATTTCAAAATAAGAGTCCCAGTGTATTTCGGGCTTGTTTATAATTAAAAGTCACACGCTAAGTTTTTTCTTTTTCTTTTTGGGCATTATTGGTATTTTGGTTACACAATAAATTGTATTTAATTTGATTTTCATTTAATTCATAGTAAATTATTGTAGTCTCCCCCACAGGAAGAAAAGGCTAAGAACATTATTTGACACATATTATTCATTTTTATAAATTTTACTAGTAAAATCTGTGTCCCATTCACTGAGAGAGACACTATATGACAGCAAGGAGAACATAGGAAAAGGTGAACCATTTAAATGCTGTAATTTTGCATAATTTACAATGCATAATAATGCTTAATATTAGTTTGTAATTAAATGTAATATGCTATGTGATTAAAATTAATTTCAATAAATAAAAATAATGTTAAAAATCACACATTATTTGTTTGTCACATGTAGTAGACCATTTTTGTGCCGTGTGTAATAGGAGGATTTTTCACCCGGCTACCACCGCAAGTATATTTCAAAACTTGTGGGAAGCACTGTACTGTATATTAATAAGATCAGAACATAACTCTTTTCTCTCTCTCTCTCTGTGTGTGTGTGTGTGTGTGTGTGTGTGTGTGTGTGTGTGTGCAGATAAGACTCTTCCCCGTGTGGTTGTGGCTCCAGTGGATCAGGTGGTCCTGCGTAATGAAGAGGCTGTGTTTCACTGTCAGTTCAGAGCCAAGCCTCCGCCGCTGATCCAGTGGTTTCACGACGCAGAACCTGTCGTCAACAAATCACGGTGAGACGCTTCATCGCTCAAGCTCCAGGGGGCGTATTACAGAAAATTTCTATCTTAGGTGTTAACTTAAGATATAATAACTTAATTGAGTATTTTTCACAAATTCGTATTACAGAAGCAAATCTAAAGTTGATTTAGGATTCTTATCCTATCTTACAAAATCTCATCTTATCTGTAGATAGGAAATCTTAAACCGCTCCATCGAGTTTGGTAATCAACTCTCAGGTCTGTTACCAAGCAACCAACGATGCGCAAACTGCTTCTGAGGTAAACCTAAAATCAAAATGGAGAAACAACGGTGCGCTTTTAATTTCAGTGAGGCAGAGCTTGAAAGTTCAGTTGAAAAGGTAACGTTAAAGCCTGTTTTATTTGGCAAGTTTTCCCCTTTGCTTACTCACGAAGATAAGGAAATATTTTATCATCAAATTGCAGCACATCCTCTGGGTCTTCCAAAAGTCTCTCCACTATTAAACGTCGCTGCTCTGTGTCTTGTATAATTAATAAATGTATCGCCACTCTCGAAAAAGTCTTTTATACTGTGATTTTTACCATTGGATTTCAAATAGGTTTGAAGTTAGGACACCAGTGGGGTTGTCCTAAAGTTAAGACAGCTTTTAGGATTTTTTGTTGAGTTAGGATGCTTCTGTAATACCCGTTTCCTATCCATAGTTAAGATAAGATGATGCACTTAAGAAATGTCATTCTATAATAGCTTTTGTCCTAAATGAGGTCCTAACTGAAATTGCCATGGTTACCAAACAGATAAGATCTTATTCTTAAGATTCTATCTTAGGATTCTAAAGTTAAGATCTTTCTGTAATACGCCCCCAGGTCTTTAGTACTAAGTTCTTACATTAGACTAGTTAGTCCTTGCTATACTTCCAGCATAATCCAAGAACAAACCAGTGTGATGTCATTTCGAACAAAATCAGGCCAAAACTAAGTTTGTTTGGAGTTCGAAACAGCTTGCCAAAGCAGACTTTCCGGAAATGTTCGCTCTTGCTGGTAAACAGCTTTGAACTACTAGTGGTGATGATGTAATAGGCGGGTGTGGCTCTGAGGCTCCGCCTTCTTTGACGAGAAAATCTTCTCTAGTTCTTTTCTTCGGTTCAGTATAGGTCAGACGCAAGTAAAAACATGAAAAGTTGCTTTATAGTAGAAACTGAAGCTCTAATTCTCATTGAAAGAGGCACTGGCACTGTTTTTCATCTTTGATACTGTAAAGCTGCTGCTTTAAAGCAATCTATTGATTAAAGTGCTGTATAAATATACATGACGTGACTGAATCTCAGAGCTGGTGCAAACATCCACATCACTATGATCAGATGCTTTCTGAACTGCTGTTTTCTCATTTTTTTTTTTTTTTTATTATTGAGAGGAAACCGTGCAGCACATATTTATATTCATCTAAATGTAACAGTATATACTTGAAAAAGTATTTCAAACTTCTTTCCTATGCATATATAGGGGCCTTAAAACCGTGTCAGAGTGTATGACCACCCACTGATAAATGATCCATCATGCCATGAGACTTTGACTGGTGCGTTATGGGTAGTCCAGTGAATGTTTTTGCACGTTCATCAGTGATGTTCTGCTTGTGATGTGGTTCTCTGATGCTGCTAATAACATCCTGCACTAATCTCAACACTGCAGATCTCAGCAGAATCCTATTCAAGGTGTCTTATTTTATCTGTCAGTCACTATAAATGTGTTTGATTCTGATCTCATTTGACTCATGCTTTCAGCTCTTAGTCAGCTTGAAAATGTTAATAGAAACTGAACAAATGGAAAGAAATCTTCAGCGGTAAATGTACCGAAGAAACCCACACACACAGAGGATTTTGGGATTACCCACTTTTCTCTCTCTTCGTTCTGTTTTGACTCTGAATCTGAAGGTTAGATTATGTTTGATCAAACAGATTCTGTCTGGACGAGCCGCGTTTGAAGCCATAAAAACACACCCGTGACCCACATTCTGTATTGTGTGTTGTGATGTTGCTCAGCAACAGTAAACAGCTTCAGTTACACTAATGAGCAATTTGTTTTGGCAGAATTGTTTATATTCTAGTTAACAATTAATGTTGCTCAGTTCTGCACAGTGATTTTACTCCTAAGCGCAACTCTTACCTGTGACTAACCTGCGTGTGTGTGTGTGTGACAGGGTTTCGGTGTATGCTAATGGCACTCTGCACATCAGTCAGGTGAAGCAGCGCAGCACAGGTGTGTATAAATGTGTGGCTCAGTATGGAGAGAACAAACACGTGCATGTGGACGCCGCACTCAGGATTGCAGGTGAGACAACACACACACATATTCAGTCTAGCACATACACACATGCTCAACACACACTCTCTCTCTCACACACACAACACACACTCAACACACACACACGCACATTCAGTTTTGCACACACAGACAAGCTCATCACACACTCACACACATTCAGTCTCGCACACACACCCTTAACACACTCTCACACTCACACACATTCAGTTTGCACACTCAAGACACACTCAACACACACTCACACACATACAGTCTCGTGCACACACATGCTCAAGACACACTCAACACACACTCACACACATTCAGTTTTGCATACACACACACACGCTCAACACACACTCACACTCTCACACATTCAGTCTCACACAGACACTCAACACATACTCACACATTCAGTCTTGTACGCACACAGACACACTTAACACACACTCTCACATTCAGTCTCAAACACATACACTCAAGAAACGCACAACACACACTCTTGCACACACGCGCTCTCAACACACACTCAATCACACACACATGCTCAACACACACTCTCTTATACACACACAGACACTCAATACACACACTCTCACGCACACACGTTCATTCTCACACTCACACACATTCAGTCGCACACACACGCTCAACACACACGCACAAACACACACACACACACACACACACACACGCTCAACACACAGGTTTGTTTTTGTGAATTGTGGGGACATTCCATAGGCGTAATGGTTTTTATACTGTACAAACTGTATTTTCTCTCCCCCTACACTACTCCTACCCCTAAACCTACCCATCACAGGAAACTGTGCACACTTTTACTTTCTCACAAAAACTCATTCTGTATGATTTATAAGCCTTTTGAAATATGGGGACATGGAGTAATGTCCTCATAAGTCACCCTCCCCTTGTAATACCTATGTCATACCCATGCCATTATACACATTTGTGTCCTGATATGTCACAAAAACGCACACACGCTCTCTCTCACACACACACATTTAGTCTCGCACACACACTCACACACACACACTCTCTCTCTCACACACACATACACGCACTCACACACTGTAACTGTAGCTGAATGAAACTGTTCTCAGATAAGGTGTTTATTTGGTGCTGTGTGTTTTTATCTGTAGAGATTGAAGACATGGGCGAGCGCATGTTTCGGGTGTTCTCAGCCAACAGCAGGGAGAGGGTGAGCTGTGAGCCGCCGCGTGGTCAGCCGGAGCCGGAGGTGTGGTGGGAGCGCACGGGTGCTCGTGTGCCGTCTGAGGGTCGAGTCCATCAGCAGGACAGAGATCTGATCTTCAGCCCCACAGACAGCTCAGACTCGGGCGTCTACACGTGTGTCGCCCAAAACAAGGCGGGACAGAAGCAACAGGAGCTTGTGGTCACTGTAGCCAGTGAGTAAAACACTGATCTGACAAAAGACGCAGTCTGTTTGGCGTAATGACTAATATCTCAGAAGGTAGAAGATCTGGGATTTTTAACTAAGCAAACAAGTTCACAGATATTAACCCTGTGAAGCCTGACATCTGCAAAAATAGTCAGAAAACCCTCTTGCATTTTATGTTCTGTATCATATTTGCTACATCAGGCTTTTATGGCTCATATATATATAGTGAGAATATGGAGGGAAAAACAGCTCAGTTTTATTTATAGGCCCAAAATGAGTGGAAGTTTATGAGATAACCTCACTAATATCACCTGTTTGTGTGTGTTACAGCCTCTCCAGAATGGATTGTGAAGCCGCAGGACACACACATCGAGGAAGGTCAGCCGGGTTACCTGCACTGTCATGCACAGGGCACACCAGAACCACGGGTCACATGGTACCGCAAAAGCGTCCCGATCAGTGAGGAGGTGAACACAGTCATCATGGTCTCATCACTGGTCTCAGTGTCAGGTTTCTCACTCTCTCTCTGTCTGCAGGGCTCTCGTTATAAGCTCTTCTCTAACGGGACTCTGAGGATCAACAGCGCAGAGGTGAATGATGGTCAGATGTACAGCTGCACATGTGTGACGGAGGGCGGCTCCATCACCGCACATGCCCGGATTCACATACTGGGTGAGATGAACCTTCTGTGTGTGTCACTCAGGGTTTGCATACACCCCTCTAATGACAGTAAATCAGCTGCACTGAAGGCCGACAGCGTAACAAGTACTAGATGATGTTTTAATAAAAGAACAGGTTTATGATTTACTCGTGTGTCTGATGTCTCTCTCAGAGAAGTTAAAGTTCACGCCCATCCCGCAGCCGTCACAGTGTCTGCAGCTGGACAGAGAGAGCAGCATCAGCTGTGTCGCTACAGGACGAGAGACGCCCACAATACACTGGAGCAGAGCAGGTCAGAGACGAACCCTAACCCTATCTGTGAGCAATTTCACAGGCCAAAGAAAGCTGTTCTGCCAGCTGGCAAACAACCCAACCCCAACTATCCGCTAATACAGCTTCTTTTTACAAACCCGATTCCAAAAAAGTTGGGACACTGTACAAATTGTGAATAAAAAAGGAATGCAATAATTTACAAATCTCATAAACTTATATTTTATTCACAATAGAATATAGATAACATATCAAATGTTGAAAGTGAGACATTTTGAAATGTCATGCCAAATATTGGCTCATTTTGGATTTCATGAGAGCTACACATTCCAAAAAAGTTGGGACAGGTAGCAATAAGGCCGGAAAAGTTAAATGTAAATATAAGGAACAGCTGGAGGACCAATTTGCAACTTATTAGGTCAACTGATAACATGATTGGGTATAAAAAAAGAGCCTCTCAGAGTGGCAGTGTCTCTCAGAAGTCAAGATGGGCAGAGGTTCTGTGGTCAGACGAATCAAAATTTGAAGTTCTTTTTGGAAAACTGGGACGCCATGTCATCCGGACTAAAGAGGACAAGGACAACCCAAGTTGTTATCAGCGCTCAGTTCAGAAGCCTGCATCTCTGATGGTATGGGGTTGCATGAGTGCATGTGGCATGGGCAGCTTACACATCTGGAAAGGCACCATCAATGCTGAAAGGTATATCCAAGTTCTAGAACAACATATGCTCCCATCCAGACGTCGTCTCTTTCAGGGAAGACCTTGCATTTTCCAACATGACAATGCCAGACCACATACTGCATCAATTACAACATCATGGCTGCGTAGAAGAAGGATTCGGGTACTGAAATGGCCAGCCTGCAGTCCAGATCTTTCACCCATAGAAAACATTTGGCGCATCATAATGAGGAAGATGCGACAAAGAAGACCTAAGACAGTTGAGCAACTAGAAGCCTGTATTAGACAAGAATGGGACAACATTCCTATTCCTAAACTTGAGCAACTTGTCTCCTCAGTCCCCAGACGTTTGCAGACATAAAAAGAAGAGGGGATGCCACACAGTGGTAAACATGGCCTTGTCCCAACTTTTTTGAGATGTGTTGATACCATGACATTTAAAATCAACTTATTTTTCCCTTAAAATGATACATTTTCTCAGTTCAAACATTTGATATGTCATCTATGTTGTATTCTGAATAAAATATTGAAATTTGAAACTTCCACATCATTGCATTCTGTTTTTATTCACAATTTGTACAGTGTCCCAACCTTTTTTGGAATCGGGTTTGTATTTATCATCTTATAATATTGAACTGCCGTGTTATACAACACCACCAGAATGAGCACCTCGTCCACTGCGGACCTTCAGTTTTTTCCTAAGTAGCTAATCTCTGCCCGCTTTGCAGCACTGCAAAATTATTTGTCAAATTTCACAGAGCAACTGCATTCACACTGGAATGGCTGCTGGTCACTAATATATCAAGATTATAGACCACATGATCTCTCTGCTGTCTGCTTTCCCATTGGTAGTCGCTGCATCACATCACTGCTCATTTGCAGACAGTCACATCACCAGCGCTGACTGAAACTGAACAACTTTGTGATGTCAGCGTGAACACGCGTCTGCTGCTCGTGATTCTCATGTGTGTCTCTCTGCAGATGGCGCTGATCTCCCGCCTCTCGCGAGTCAGACAAACGGAGTTCTTCACTTCAGTACAGTCAGCCGCGCCGACGGCGGAAACTACACGTGTGTGGCATCCAGCAGCGCTCAGGGAGAGATACGAGCACATGTACATCTCACTGTAGGAGGTGATACACATGCGCTGATCTGAGTCTGTGTGTGTGTGTGTGCTTATGTTCTGATTTAATGCTTTATGAACGCTGTGGTTGATGATGAGTTCTTGATCATCTGTCTGTGTGTGTTGTCAGTTCACGTGGAGTTTAGGCTGGAGCCGGAGCAGACAACAGTCTATCAGGGTCACACGGCTGTGTTTCACTGTCAGGCGTCAGGTGACCCGCAGCCGTACGTCCAGTGGATGCTCAAAGACAAACTGCTCAGCAGCAGCAGCTCCAGCAGGTCAGTGTGTGACTGCATTTGTCTGATTGCACCTTTCACTGCACCGTCTCACTGCACCAGATACTGCATGATCCTTCACATGTGCTGATTATGTGTCTGCTCTCTTCAGGTTTCAGAAGATGCCCAATGGCTCTCTGGTCATTAGTGATGTCACCACTGATGACACAGGCCTGTACACCTGTATCGCAGGAAACACCTGCAACATCAGAGACACGGCAGCGCAGCTTTACGTTGTGGGTGAGTAACACAAACCTTTTGTTGTTTGGTTGTGTTTTTAAATAACAGGGTAGATTTTAGCTTAAGTCATTGTGTTCATGTGCACAGATCATAGGGTTTATAACTTCATTTCACATGTATTTCTTAGCGCTTTAAGGCCATTTCACTAGGGGTGTAACGATATATCGCAGTACGATATTTCGCGATGCAAAAATGTTACGATATGCATCGTAGAGTGATGGCGATACTTTTACGATATGACGGCAGTCTAATCTTATTGGTTGAGCTGCCGACGTGACCTACTCTGCAACGTGGATGCCGCAGTGAGATATTAAGGGTGTGTCTCAATCAGCTCTCTAGTTCAGTAAGTGTTTCGCGCACACATCGAATCTTGCAAGCAGGTTTAAACGTTTCTCGCATCAGTCTCTTGCTTGGTCCCGTGAGAAAAGTCGTGGCTTTCTTTCACCGCAGTGCCACAGCAACAGTTGAGCTCATAGAAAAGCAAAAGATGCTTGCGATGCTTTGCTTTAAGAAGTTCTGTGGGGCCGTTCACATATTGCGTCTTTTCCACGTGCAAGTCAGTTATTTCAAATGTAGTCATGCGGCAAGCACGCTCATAATGGAAGCAACGCGGGCGCGACGCGCATGCAGTGCGTTTTCCAGGCGCATCGAGATGAAAAATTATCAACTTTTCAGAATGCCGCAAGCGCACCGCAGGCCATGTGACAAGAGCCAACCGATCAGCTATGGCCTTTCCGTAACAAAACTGAAATCTCAGCCGAACAGCTGTACAGGGTGGTTTTTACATCTCATCTCCATAAATATATCTAGTAGTAAAGCTAATGCAAGGGCTAGAAATAATTTTATCCTTTGCTGAAACTTCCTGATCCTCTTGGAGAGCGCAGTTCATGGTTGCATAGCAACGACCGACGCCACGGGAGCTCAAGCAGTGCGGCCGCACCTTCCATGCGTTTTTAGACGTGATATGTGAACTGTCCCTGGATTCTGAATTCTAAGTTCATGTTAATGTTAACATATTTTTTTTCAGTGACAGACAGACCTATTCAGCTGTTATTTTGAATACAGAAGGTTTTTATTAAACCTTGAAATGTGATCTTGTATGTACAACAAGAAAAATTTGTTAATGTTTTTTAAATAAATCTAATTTGAATTTCAGTTTCATTTTGTTCAAAATATCGTGATGCGTATCGTATCGTGAACTCAGTATCGCGATACCATATCGTGACCTGAGCGTATCGTTACACCCATAC
Organism: Ancherythroculter nigrocauda; assembly: GCA_036281575.1. NCBI lineage: Eukaryota > Metazoa > Chordata > Actinopteri > Cypriniformes > Xenocyprididae > Ancherythroculter > Ancherythroculter nigrocauda. Next base: position 4,959,341 of record VTFQ01000016.1, on the reverse strand, counting down.
ATTTCATACTGAACGCGACGTGGAAGAACGGACCTTTCACTAGGTCTGGTCCGAATACCATTTTTTGAGCTTCGAAGCTTCGATAGTAATCCACAACGAATATTTGAAGCTTCAGAAGGAGGGGGCTTAGCATATTCTTCTCTCTAATAAAGGCAGTGTAACGAGAAGAAATATGGTGTGGTCCTTTAAGAGCTGCGTGCTCCCGATTGAACTGTCTGCCATTGTATGTTCGACTCACTCACTGCAAGTATTCGGGTTATTTCTGTTTTTCTGTTAGTCATTTAAAGTTTTTTTCTTTGAGTAACGCAGAGGACGGCATAACATTTGCAACGTTGCGAGTTTCATGGGGAATAAAGCGCCAGTTGTGAAATGTCAGTCGCCTCCGTGAAGTCTGTCTGCTATCAATAACTTAAGCTAAGTGAGATAACGTATCCCTTTAGTTTGTATTGGTTTGTAGTATTGATCAGCGGTTTGCAGAAGCAGCAATGGCATAGAGCGATTTTTGCAGGTTGTGCCAAAAAAAAAGCATTAAAGCGAGTGGTATTTACACCCACTCGAGCGATTTGTTTGCTAAACTAAAGAAGTCATTCAGCATCGTCGAGAGGTTAAAAGGAATAGGATTGATGGTCGTGCTTGCCGTCGCTTCTCTATCATCCCGCCAATAGCGAGCAAGGTGGATAAGCCAGTCTGTGATTGGTTCCCGCAAAAGTGTAACAGAAGCAGTAGAAATGAATGTACGGGTTTCCAGACTGAGTTGCCGGGCGAAATCAAATCGCCGGCAGATCAGGCTGGGTTTACCCAGTCTAACCTTTCACACCAAACGTGAAATGACTGACCATCTTCTGCTAATTCATGCCTGCACACTAGGTGGCGCTGATCAACAATGCATTTGTCCTCATGTATGTGTCTCGTATATGGCTTTAACATCATCCGCTGCATAATATACAGCATTAAATTAAGATGAATAAAGTTTGGTACTACATTAGAAACACAAACTATCTATAATGCTTACAAGAATACATAATAAAATATAATTAGAGGTACAATTAGCATCAAGCTACATTTTAAAATTTATATGATTATTAATGTCTTTGCTCAAAATGCACTTTAAACCATCATCGAGTAATAACTTTTGATATGACCTAAAGTGGGTTTTGATTGGATAATGGGCAGAAATGCTTTCTTTCTACATTTTATTATGGATTGAATGCTGAATCTGCTTATCATTTGTCATAAACATCATTTACTGTTATAAAAATACCATGAGCTGCATAAAAAACACATCATAATCATGTCTATTTGCCTTCATATTTTATCTGGAGAAAAATGTTTCTCTCATTTTTTTATATACGAAAGAGCAGGAGATATGATTACATGATTGACAAATCCAAAACACCCTCTCATAATCATAACACTCGCACACATGGAGTGAAAAAATGAATAGAAATGATATTGTGTATAAAGAACATGTGAGAATAAATCTGTTCTCAGACACCAATGATAATCTCCTCCTGGATACTCTTCTTTGATGTTTGTTTACACTCTACAGAAGACAATAGTGTCATTATTCAGCTCATTTCAGTTATTGAGGGTTTGTTCTCATCCTATCAGTGCAGTCAAATCAATAATATTACTGAATGTTAATTGTCTTTTAAACCATTCATTAATGACTGTGATCATAAAGCTGTCTCACCACCAGAATCAGTGACTAAAATCCTATTATATGATCATCTTTAAGATTTTATGACCGTATTTCAGAGGGTTAACTGATTTAAACTGGTGGATCTGATCAGACGACCTTATTCAGTGTGTAACATTGTTTCCTGGCAACCATAAAATGGCTACATTTACACTGATGAACTTTATTACTTGGAGCGATATTTGTTTATTCTGATTAACAATAATAAATGTATCAGTTTCATGAGTAGCCTGAAGTGATTTCACTACAGTAAAGGGGTTTTGTGAAGTTTTCCTGTCTGTGCTGTTCTCAGAGAAGCCTGTGCACCCGCGTGATGGAGACGAGGATAAGAGCCAGTTTAAGATGTTCCAGACGATCGCGCTGTCGGTGGCTGTGGCCGTGGCTTACATCATCGCTGTGCTGGGACTCATGTTCTACTGCAAACAGAGACGCAAGAACAAACGGCTGCAGAAGAGCCGCGCCGCAGAAGAGCCCGAGATGGAGTGTCTGAACGGTGTGTGTGTTTAACATTATTAAAGACCAGATAACTTTGAACAAATGTTACTGGAAGAACGTTTGTTCATAACTTTGAGAGAACCTTGTCAGGACATTTCCTGTTCGCTGGGTAGACATTTGTTTTCACATGTTATTTAATAGTGTTTGAATGGATATTGTTTAAAATAAGTGCTTTTTTAATTCAGCTGTACAACACCATCATATCACTTCATACAGCGATCTTTTGTTTGTCTGAAGAGTGTGTTTGCTTTCCTGTAGGTGGCGCTGTTCAGCTGAACGGCCACAGGATGGCTGAGATGCAGGAGGAAGTTGCTTTAACCAACATGGGACCCTCAACAAACATTGAGAAACAGCAGAGCTGCACTGACAAACTGCACTTTCCCAGAGCGCACCTGCAGACCATCACCACGCTGGGTAACAGAAACTTAACGTACACTGGCTGTCAAACGTTTGGAATAATTAAGTATTTTTAATGTTTTTGAATGAAGTCTCTTCTGCTCACCAAGGCTGCATTTATTTCACCAAAAATACAGTAAAAACAGTGAAATATTACTATTTCAAACAGCTGTTATCTATGTGAATATATAGTAAAATGTAATTTATTTCTGTGATCAAAGCTGAATTTTCAGCATCATTACTCCAGTCTTCAGTGTCACATGATCCTTCAGAAATGATTTGATGCTCAAGAAACATTTCTGATTATGATCAATGTTGAAAACAGTTGTGCTGCTTCAGATTTTTGTGGAAACCATGATACACTACCGTATGTTAAAAATAATAATAATTTAATTAATCAAGGATGCTATAAATTGGTCAAAAGTGACAGTAAAGACATTTATAATGTAACAAATGCTATTCTATTCATCAAAGAATCCTGAGAAATAAAATATATATAACGGTTTCCACAAAAATCTGAAGCAGCACAACTGTTTTCAACATTGATAATAATCAGAAATGTTTCTTGAGCAGCAAATCAGCATATTAGAATGATTTCTGAAGGATCATGTGACACTGAAGACTGGAGTAATGATGCTGAAAATTCAGCTTTGATCACAGGATATAAATTACATGATAATGGATGATAAATTACAGTTTAACATATATTCACTCACCAAACAGCTATTTTACATTATAATAATATGTCACTGTTTTTACTGTATTTTTATCAAATAAATTGCCACCTTGGAATTCTAAGGTTCTATCTGCATTCTGAGTTCTTTGTGTTACCTTCAAAGTGTTAGCATTCCATACTCCTTTCTGGATAGATCCTTTTTGTTTTTGAAAAAAAAAATAAATAAATAAAAAAAATCTCAAAACATACACAACTTAAAAAAACATCAAATAATGTAAATAAGTTGTCAGAGAATAAGAATATGTGAATAACTCAATTTTGACAAAAATGTCAGATAGAACCTTATAATTCCAAGGTGATGAAATGCAGCCTTGGTGAGCAGAAGAGACTTCTTTCAAAAACATTAAACAATCTTAATTATTCCAAACATTTGATCGCCACTGTAAATGTTTTGGTGTTGTAATTACTCATAGAAATCAAATTTTTTTATGTTGTTTGATACATTGTTTTCGTCTGGTATAGTGTGTTCTGAATGTCAGATAAGAGCAATGTCGTGTGTGTGTGTGCAGGTTGCGGCGTGTTCGGCGAGGTGTTTCTGGCTAAAGCGAGGGCTATAGAGGAGGCAGAGGAGGAGACTCTGGTACTAGTGAAGAGTTTACAGAGCCGAGAGCAAACGCACCAGTCCGAGTTCAGACGAGAGCTGGAGATGTTCAGCAAACTCAATCACGCTCACGTCGTGCGACTGCTGGGACTCTGCAGAGAAACTCACCCACATTACATGATCCTGGAATACGTGGATCTGGTACATCAACACATTAAAACTGGTTCATGCTGCAGTCAACAACATTAAAGGATTAGTTCACTTCAGAAATAAAATTTCCTGATAATTTACTCACCCCCATGCCATCCAAGATGTTCATGTCTTTCTTTCTTCAGTCGAAAAGAAATGAAGGTTTTTGAGGAAAACATTCCAGGATTTTTCTCCATATAGTGGACTTGAAGGTCCAAATGTCAGTTTCAAAGAGCTCTACATGATCCCAGACGAGGAATAAGAGTCTTATCTAGAGAAACCATCTGTCATTTTCAGTGAAGTCCACTATATGGAGAAAAATCCTGGAATGTTTTCCTCAAAAACCTAAATTATCAGGAAATTTTTAATTCTGAAGTGAACCAATCCTTTAATGCATCATTTAAATGTTTATATTTCAAAAATTGAATTGGAGTACAAACATAATTATATCATTAAAAAGTTATTTTATAACTTTATTATTATAAAAACTGCCTTGTGTGCAATATAGATGCTTGTATTAAAATCAGTTGCCAGTTATAAACTCTAATATAGTAATGTAGTGACTGACAGGGTTCCTGTATAGTTTACAGCTTTAGTTCGGAGAGAATGACATGTACTGAACATGATGCATATCCAAATAAATTGAGAGCTGAATCAAATTGCAAGCTTGTGAGTCGAAATCAAATTGTAAAAGTGTATCAATGCCCAGCCCTTTTATTATTAGCTAAAGTGTGTCTGTGATGTTGTTGTGATTTCTCTTGTTTTTCAGGGTGATCTCAAACAGTTCCTCAGGATATCAAAGAGCAGTGATGGGAAACTCAAGCCGCATCCCATCAGCACTAAAACTAAAGTAAGTTCCTGTAACCTCACTCAGACTCCCTCTTTGAGTGTATTTAATAAGTCATGTGACCCAGCGTTCTGCTCTCTGCAGGTCTCCATCTGTGCTCAGGTGGCTGATGGGATGCAGCATTTATCAAACCAGCGTTTTGTGCATAAAGACCTGGCAGCCAGGAACTGTCTGATCAGCGGACAGAGACGGGTGAAAGTGTCTGCGCTCAGTCTCAGTAAAGACGTCTATAACAGGTGCGAGCCGGACCAGCTCTTGATCTGATTCTGAACATCAGTAAAGTGTCTTTCATGTAGAGTGTAATGAAGCTGGAAGCTGAAAATGGAGTTTTTCTCTCATGAAAGAAAGAATCGGTTCTGAACTGAAACGAGTCATTAGTAATTCCAGTCTCTCTTCCTGCTGAACCTACGTAGGTTTAACTAATTTGCACAATGCCAGTCTATGGTCTTCATTGGCTGAACGTCTCCTTTGCCCCGCCCTCAAACACTGTAGTTGTAGCTGAGACTGAAAGAGTTTGGTTCGTGTTGTTCATGTCGAGAAGATGCTGTTTTCTACTGCCAAAGCAAATCCACTTTAATAAGATTGATTCGGTAAAACCGACGCCATCTTTACTGTTCGTATCACAAGTGCTGAGGAAGAGCTGAAATTCAGATATGCTAATAGACTAAATTAGGAACCTTTGACATAGAATAATAGGGACATTTGAGGTGCTTTTGCCTGTGAGATCTGGTGCAAAATTTCTGTGCATCAGTGTACACATGCATTAAGAGCGCCATCTAGTGTTGATGTAGGTCAGTCACAGCTGGTCTGTTGTGTTTGTGTGCATTTTTGTGACATATCGGACCCAAATGTGTATAACGACATGGGTATGACATAGGTATTACAAGAAGAGGTGACTTATGAGGACATTACCCCATGTCCCCACTTTTCAAAAGGCTTATAAATCATACAGAATGAGTTTTTTTTTTTTGAGAAAGTAAAAATGTGCACAGTTTCCTGTGATGGGTAGGTTTATTTTATTTATTTATTTATTTATTTATTACAGGGACAGTGCATATTAATAAACATTTCTGCCAATATGCCAGAGTTAGCCAGAAGGCTATTTTTCATCTGCAGTCCCAGGACAGATGTTAAAAGTCACCCTAAAAGACAGTAAGAAAACATATAACAATAAAAAAATTACAATACATTTAACAAGTCCTATTATGTTAAAAAGTACAATCGAAATACAGCAAACCAACAATCAACAAACATCTGACAAAACATAACATATACACACACACAAGGCAAGAAGCCAGCAGGTCTAGAAATGTGTTAATGTTGACAGATCTGAAATTCAAGAAGCCATTTCTTTAAATGGTTCTTAGATATACAATATGTGTTTTGATTTCTAATAATTAAGGGAATGCGGTTCCATTCAGTAGCAGCGCGAACAGAAAAAGAAGTTTGACCAAATACACTTTTTCTAAAGGGAATGACACAATCTCCCCGCGCTGCACCTCTGGTTCTGCTGTGATCAGCTGTACGGATGTTAACAAACTGGTGGAGTGGAGGAGATGATAAACCATTAATAATTTTGTATAGAAGACATAGATTTGAGTATTTGACCATGTTTTCCCAACTGAGTAATCTGTGTTTTTGTAATATTGGACAATGATGAGAAATAATTGGTTTCTTATCCAGAATTTTAACAGTTTGTTTGTAAAGTGACTGCAGAGGATTCAGAGATGTAACACCAGCTTGTGACCAGATGGGTAGACAGTACGTGATATGTGATAAGATCATAGAATGCATATACATTTTTGCTGCCTGTGTGGACATTTGATGTCGAATGTGTCTGAAATTGATGAGATTAAATTTGATACCCTTTTTATATGTGATGTAAATGACAACTTTGAATCAATCAAAACCCCCAGATATTTGTATTCTGACACGATCTGCAGCCTTTCCCCAGAAACGAAAATATTTGGCTCAACACTGAAGTTTTTTAGGAGTAGGGGCAGAGAAAATACAGTTTGTACAGTATAAAAACCATTACGCCTATGGAATGTCCCCACAATTCACAAAAACAAACGTGTGTGTGTGTGTGTGTTCAGTGAGTACTATCACTACAGGCAGGCCTGGATTCCCCTGCGCTGGCTCCCGGCCGAGTCAGTCTTTGACGGCGAGTTCTCCAGTAAGTCAGACGTGTGGGCGTTCGCTGTGCTCATGTGGGAGGTGTTCAGTCTGGGCGAGCTGCCGTACGCCGCACTCAAAGATCAGCAGGTGCTGGAAGGTGAGCAGACGTTGTTGCACACCAGAGCCTTAAGTGTCTGACAAATGTCTGATCTTACAGAATGCACTCTCAGCAGCGGCGTACGCACAAAAGCGAAAGTAAAACGCGAGTGCGCATTCAAACGCGATTTCGCTCCCTGATGCATGCAAATATGTCCCAATATGAAAGCTGTCTTAGGCTGGGCTGTGTAGTTGTAACCATCTCTTAGCTCCGTATTATGCTTGAAGAAAAATGTGGTCTCTATTTGCACTTTGAATATTGAGAGAGTGCGATTATGGTTGCACTTAATAAGACTAAGAGAAAACTGTGTTATTAATTTTATTTATACTGTTTTAATTTCTATGATCAATTTGTTGTTCAGTTAGGAGGTCAAAAGTTGTAGAAGCTCATAAATCATGTACAGTTCTAAGTCTGAAGAGACTGAAATCATACAGGAGAGAAGCCAGTCAGTTGAGTTTGTGGCAAAACCTTTTACTCAGGAAGTAGAAATGAAATGACATTCATTACAAGATGATTAGTTAAAACATTTCAAATGCTAATAGTAATATGTTGTAAGATGCATATTTTATCTCCCTCTTCGTTTTGAATGAGCAGCTGGAAGTAGTAAAGTACAGACATCATCAAAACATAATATTAATCCAGTGCTTCCCACAGGTTTGAAATATACTTGCGGTGGTAGCCGGGTGAAAAATCCTCCTATTACCCACGGCACAAAAATGGTCTACTACATGTGACAAACAAATAATGTTTTTATCATTATTTATTTAATTTTTTATTTAATTTTAATTACATAGCATACTATTACATTTAATTACATACTAATATTATGCATTATTATGCATTGTAAATTATGCAAAATTACAGCATTTAAATGGTTCTCCTTTTCCTATGTTCTCCTTGCTGTCTTATAGTGTCTCTCTCAGTGAATGGGACACAGATTTTACTCGTAAAATTTATATAATGAATAATATGTATGTCAAATAATGTTCTTAGTCTTTTCTTCCTGTGGGAGAGACTACAATAATTTACTATGAATTAAATGAAAATCAAATTAAATACAATTTATTGTGTAACCAAAATACCAATAATGCCCAAAAGAAAAAGAAAAAAAACTTAAAACAAGTTACAATAAACAAGCCCGAAATACACCGGGACTCTTATTTTGAAATGTCTTCTATTGCAGGCTGATCCTTCAGATTCTTACAACCGTATAAAATGTTTTATATAAAGGCCATGAAGTAGACTTTGTAATAATTCATCAACTTCAGTTCATGAGCAATCGCTTGGCATAAATCTGCGCTTTTCATTGATTGAGAATCACTTTGAAGCAGTTTTGCGCGAGCCTGTAGAACACGCAACAGCGCCCCCTTGTGACTTTGCAACATGCAGCGCCCGTGGGAATGCTAGCGGGAGTAAACAGTTCTGACCGATAAATATAATAAAAGCAAAAATGTGTCTCCGAATATACTTGGGCGGCCGTTATTAATCCTAGGCGGCCCGCCCAAGTAAAGTCTATGTGTGGGAAGCACTGCAATCAAACATGTCATGGATGATCTGGTGTGTCTCATGCGTGTGTCTGTGTGTCTCAGGTCTGCAGGCTGGTCATGTGAGTCTGTCTCCTCCAGAAGGCTGTCCTGCTCACATCTGCAGTCTGATGAGCCGCTGCTGGGCGTCCAGCCCTAAAGAGCGGCCCACGTTCAGTGAGATCGCTCAGACTCTGGCTGATGTTCCCGCGGACACTAAAGTCTGAAGCATCGCCATCACTACAATCAGAGACACACTTCAGACACGAGAGTCGGTGCCGTGACACGCTCAGGATCAGGCTTTCACCCGCCTTAAACACGCTTCTGTCACACAAATCATCTGTTTACGGTTTTGTAGTTCGGCCGCTTCGCTCCGACCCGAAGCTTCCTTCCTCAGGGACGCCAGAAGGAGCTTCATGTCAGGGCGGTGAACTTTGACCTCTGACCTCTTGACAATCGCAGCTCCATCAGGCCGCAGACGCAGGAGGAGGTACTGCAGATGTGCTCGTGTCGAGGAATCGGCAGTGATCAGTGTGTGTGTGTGTGTGTGTGTGTGTTTCCACAGGATGATGTCACGTCAGGAAATGCATCATTAATGGAATTCACTCACTTGTATTTAGAGACTAGAGACTGAAATACGAAGCTATAATCCCATTAACAATTATACACACTGCAAAAATAATGTTCTTCCTCTGCATTTTTTATTTTTTTATTTTTGTTTTTGTTTTATCTTAATCTTCAGTCATTTTGCTTCTCCAGTTCATGATTTAAGAATGTTTAGATATTTGTGCTGGAAAACAAGACAGAAACACTGAGGAAGAACATCATTTTTTGCAGTGCACTAATTGAGGTGTTTGTGGTGAAAGAGGTTGTTCGTAATGATAATATGATCTTTATGTTTCTTTGAGGTGCTCACAGGTGACTGTGTTATTGTAATAAATTAATATGCAATGCCTCAGATTAAGCCATGATTAATCAGTTTTATCTGTTCACTGTCCCAGTTCACTGTCAGTCTCCTCCAGAGTCCTTTTGATTGTTTTTGATTTTCTGAATCTCGCGTGCTTCAGCAGATGCCACTTCAAACTTCAGATGTGATGTAGGTCAGCGCTTCTCATCGGGATCCACTAGGGGGCCTCATATGATTCAAAATGAACAACACAAGCATTAAAATAAGCTAAAACAACTAAAAATCAACACATTTTTTTTTTGTCTTTGAAGAAGCAGGATTCTATGGAAGCATGTTTCCACCACTAAATAAAAAAAAAGGTAATTGTGACTTTTTATCTCAGAATTGTGAAATATAAACAATTGAGTTATAAAGTCAGAATTGCACGATTCTGACTTTATATCACACAATTTTGATTTTTATCACACAATTTTGATTTTATATCACAATTCTGATTTTATAACTCAATTCTGACTTTATATCACACAATTCTGACTTCATAACTTGCAATTCTGACTTCATAACTTGCAATTCTGACTTTATTTCTCACAATTCTGACTTTATTTCTCACAATTCTGACTTTATAACTCAATTCTGACTTTATATCTCACAATTCTGACTTTATTTCTCACAATTCTGACTTTATAACTCAATTCTGACTTTATATCTCACAATTCTGACTTTATTTCTCACAATTCTGACTTTATATCACACAATTCTGACTTTATATCTCACAATTCTGACTTTATTTCTCACAATTCTGACTTTATTTCTCACAATTCTGACTTTATATCACACAATTCTGATTTTATAACTCAATTCTGACTATATCTCACAATTCTGACTATTTCTCACAATTCTGACTATATCTCACAATTCTGACTTTATATCTCACAATTCTGACTTTATATCACACAATTCTGATTTTATAACTCAATTCTGACTTTATATCTCACAATTCTGACTTTATATCTCACAATTCTGACTTTATATCACACAATTCTGATTTTATTTCTGACAATTCTGACTTCATATCACACAATTCTGATTTTATAATCATGCAATTCTGACTTCATAACTTGCAATTTTACCTGTATATTACACAATTCTGACTTTATAACTCATAGTTGTGAGTATATCTCACAATTCTGAGAAAAAAAATCAGAATTGTGAGACATAAACTCGCAATTGTGAGAAAAAAGTCAGAATCGTGAGATAAAAAGTTGCAATTACCTTTTTTGGAAACAAGCTTCCATAGGATTCTCACAGTCTGGGATATACGAGGAAACCTCATATTAAAAGTGTGATTTCTAGACCTGAAAAGTCGTGAGAATTAATATAACATACATTGTACTAGTTATGCCAAGCTCTAAAATATTCTGTCAGGTAGTAATTGTGAGCAAACTTACATTAATCCCTATTCACAGATGACTGGAAAAATCATGCAAATTCTCTGAAATCCTGAAGTTTCATGCACAGAAAGTAGGATTGTCTGTAGATTAGAATCCGTTTTGAAAATCTTTTTCATTACAGCAGATATTATTCTGGGCTGTGGAGTCAGAGGTTGAGATGTTGTTTGTATTTATGATGAAGGTTCTGTGATTTTAACGCGGCCAGTGTTGGTTTATTCTCCCGTCCCGCAGCAGAAACTCATCTGGACTGTTTCGCTCTCAGTGGTTTTCATCAGGTCAATTCTGACTTTTACTACTAAAAGTGCCTAGAACATGAAGGACTTGTTTGCTGGGTTTTTTTTTTTACAGTGTCTTTTGTAATGCCGTTAATGCTTATTGTTTTTAAGAACTGCTTTTATATAATCGTTTCATATGTATTTTTTTATTGTTGTTTTATTTGTCTTTTGTTTTAATCTCTGTGAGTTCATCCTCACTGTCTGTTCACTGTTGTTCTCTCACACCGTGATGCTTTTATTTTCTGCTTTAGTAAAGGTCACAGTAATCCAGATGTAATGCTGCTCATTAAACGGTCACGTTTTTAACAGCCTTGCTGTATTTGTGCTCCACAATCAACGATCTGCTCTATTTCTCCATGTGGAATTGGTCAAATGAAGCCAGTTATGTCGGATGGTAATGCTAATGATCATCATACACGCTCCAGAGTATTTCCTTGATTATCATAGGATACTATGACACTACCATGGTACAGGTTCAAAGACGGGGGTAATTTTGGCACTTATTGT
>VTFQ01000016.1:4850000-4945000 GCA_036281575.1 Ancherythroculter nigrocauda | reverse complement strand
TCCTTCTCCATGTTTGTTTCTTATTTTCATTTTAAAAAGTGTTTATTGGACTGACACTTGGTTCGTACCTGGAAATGATGCGTATGCATATTTATTATTACTGGTCTGTGTGGAAGCCCATTTCTGCCACAAGAAATGCTTTGGTAATTCATTATGAAATAAAAAGTTGAAATTACAACTTTCTGCCATAATTTTGACTTATCATTTTGACTTCTTATGTCATAATTATGATTTCCATTCAACCTGAACTTGATTCTAGATGTGTCTGTGAAAACAGTTCATGCTCACACTTCACAATAAAGCTTCTTCAGCTGGTGTGTTTTAGTGTTTGACTTCAGGTAGATCTGTGTTTGGTCTCAGTGACTCATGGATGTTTTTCACAAGAGGGTTTTGTCCTTAAGAGCATTCCTGCAGAATACATAGACATTTGATTCAGATATTATAATGAAATGTTCACCTTCTCAGTACATCTGAGGCTTTTATAACAGTTTCTATGGGAACCACAGTGCTTAATGCAGTGCAATGGAATGATTGTTTGGTTGGTTTGTGTGTGTGATTGTGTTTGTGTATGTAGTTTTTCAGAGCGATAATTGTATTAATATTATTAACTAAGCGGGTTTGCCCTCATATAATTGATTTGACACACAGATATCTCATTATACGAACTTTAATAACGTTACTATCGTGCATCTATTCATAGAATAATTCAGCAGCGGACTGACACGATTCTCCGCCTTATAGTGTGACGTTTGCAGCAATCGCAACCGTTTTGGTATTTATGCAAATGAGATAACGCTTCAACCAACCGCGCTCCAGGCCGTCCCCGCACCAGCCAATCGCTGGACTTCACTGTGACTCGCCATATAAGGAGCGAGAACTCCAAAAAAGGAAACAGCGTACCTCTTTATATGGAGGAAAGTAGATCGGGCTTGTACAGATCGTTCCGCGTTTGCGCAGAAGTAGCGTTTCATGAACGCGCTCGCAGTGATGATTGACAGCTGTCAGTGGAGAGACGCAGAGTTGAAGCAGCAGTGGCGGTGCGCGAAAAAGATCGATGATTTCACGCGTTCAGACGACGCACTAGATGACGCGGCGGAGTAATCGCGGAAGCGCTCGTCTGGTTTTCCTTTTAGAGAAAGCGCGTCTCTCGCGGAGCTCCAGGAGGAGAGAAAGTGGGAGTGAAGCGGGTTGACGGCGCTCAGGTTCAGCATCACTTCTCAAAGTTTCGCGCAGCAGACTCTGTTTGTTTATCTTCCCGCGGGAATAACGTGTGTATGAGCGCCGGGTCGGACTCACTCTCACACTGACCGTCGCTCCAGCGCTCCGCTGCCGTTATACGGATCGTTTTCTCCGGTTTATAGGATGCTATCCAGCCAGACCGGAGCGGCTCTGACTGGAACCGGATCAGCGGCAGGGAAGAGCGCAGGCCACGGCGCGGTGGTGATCGGCGCCGGGGTTCGGACGGGACTCGTCCGCTCCGCTCCAGCGGGGATGCTCGGGGGTAACGGAGCCGCCAGAGGAGGCGTCCGGCCGATGAACGCGAGCGGACTGGGGCCGCTGCAAGCCGGAGGGATGGTGGGAGGTTTGAGATTCGAGCCGGATAAACAGGGACCCCCACACGTGTGCAGCGGCTCTGACGCGGACTCCGACTCGGTCGATGAGGATGAGCACATGGGGTCAGTTGGGGACGGCCGGAGGGGAAGCGGCGTCAAGCGGGAGAGGGCAGAGATGGAGGCGGCGATGGTCGCGCAGGAGGCCGGCTTGTCCTCTGGGGGGTTCGGGGTGCTCGCGGGTGGAGTGGCCGGAGCGAAACCGGGCAAGAAGACCCGGGGGAGAGTCAAGATAAAGATGGAGTTTATAGACAACAAACTGCGGCGGTACACGACCTTCAGCAAGCGGAAGACTGGCATCATGAAGAAGGTGAGAAACTTTATGATTGTGTCATGATGAAGAACAACCATTCAATCCAAGCGCTTTTCACAGTACACTAAAATGCTTGTTGCAATGTTGCAATAAGGGAAGTATTCTGTTGTCAGCCAGAGAAGATCATGAAAGTGTCAGAATGAAACTAGAAATTCATTGTGGCGTAGTGAGTGCTGGTAACTGAAGGGTTGTGGGTTCGAATCCTGCTAGTGTTCTTGAACTATTACTATTGTGTCCAGCTGGTTGCATAAACCACTTAGACTAGTCTAAAAAGTTAAGACACTAATGTTTTTCTTGAAGAGTGGTCCTAATTTTTACATTTTTTTTACATAAAAATGTAGATTGGTGTAATTTGAATTGGAAAAGTAACATTGATTACCCCTTGGTTAACTGCAAGTTGGTCAAACTAGTTCTTAAAACACAGTCTTAATTAAGTGACTAAGTTTATGCAACTGGCCCCTGATCAACACTGCAGGAGAATGATTTTAAGTCTTTCTCAACAAAAGCATCTGTTCAATTAGTCATATGGAGGTTAAAGGATTAGTTCACTTTCAAATTAAAATTTCCTGATAATTTACTTGCCCCCATGTCATCCAAGATGTTCATGTCTTTCTTTCTTCAGTCGAAAAGAAATTAAAGTTTTTGATGAAAACATTCCAGGATTTTACTCCATATAGTGGACTTCAATGGAGCCCAAACGGTTGAAGGTCAAAATTAATTTACAGCGATCCCAGGCGAGGAATAAGGGTCTTATCTAGAGAATCCATCACTCATTTTCTAAAAAAAAAAATTAAAATTTTATACATTTTATCCATAAGTGCTCATCTTGAACTAGCTCTCTTCTTCTTCTCTATTTGAATTCCAGCAGTTAAGTGTATTACTGCCCTCCACAGGGCAAACTAAATTGTCATATACAATATGCTAGTGCAAGTATATAACAATTAGTTCAAACTTTGACCTGTGGAGGGCAGTAATACACTTAGCAGTGTCTACACTGCTGGAATTCAAATAGAGAAGAGAGCTAGTTCAAGATGAGCATTTATTGTTAAAACGTATATATATTCTTTTTTTTTTTTTTTTTTTTTAGAAAATGAGCGATGGTTTCTCTAGATAAGACCCTTATTCCTCATCTGAGATTGTGTAGAACGCTAGAATCAAACGCTGCAATCAAACTTTGTAATTGAGTAAAATCCTAGAATGTTTTCATCAAAAACCTTAATTTCTTTTCGACTGAAGAAAGAAAGACATGAACATCTTGGATGACATGGGGGTGAAAAAAATTATCAGGTAATTTTAATTTGAAAGTGAACTAATCCTTTAACAACACATAATCATAACAAAACTAACAGTTGTTTGTCCTAGACAGCAGTGAGATGAAAAACTTCTCAACATGTTCTTATTCTCCTCAGCTTTTCTCCACATTCATTTCATTGCTCTGAACTCCTACTGTATGTCAGCCAGCGACTCATTCCCATCTGTTTTCATTCCCGTTGAGGAATTGCAGGAGTAAATCAGGCGTACAGGAGTGACCTGCTGGATTGGGTCTTGTTCTTCTGCACACGATGGTTCTCTCTCTGTGTGTTGTATCACATGTCCTGTCCTTTGGTAGGTGATTTGAAGTCACAACAGACGCGACGGGCTGTGAGCTTTAAATAGAACCAGCAACTGACATTCTCTATTACAGAGCAGCTCTGGTGCCACACAAACCTCGAATGAATCTTGACCCACATGCTGGATCTCAGACCATCAAAACACTCTTAACTCACTTTGATTAGTTCGAAAGTGACATTTACGACTGAGAAGGTGCTTACGAATTAAATCAAACCCTCAAAGCAATAATTCACCGAAACATTCTGCTCACCTTAAAGGGACAGTTCACCCAAAAATGAAAATTATATCATGATTTACTCACCTTCAAGCCATCCTAGGTGATTATCTTCTTTCAGACAAACAATCAGAGATAAATTCCTGTAGCTCAGTGGTTAGAGCGTGGCACTAGCAATGCCAAGGTCATGGGTTCGATCCCAGGGGATTGTACATACTCAGATACAAAATGTATAGTATAATGCAATGCAAGTGGCTTTGGATAAAAGCGTCTGCCAAATGCATAAAAATGTAAAATGTAAAAATATCCAAGCTTTATAATGGTTCTGAATGGGGCGGCCATATTTTGAAGCAAAAAAAAAAAAAGCATCCATCCATCATAAAAGTTTTGTTTTGTTTTTGTTTTGCTCTATCCTGTGAGGTCACTCTTCCACCACAAATCGACATGTACGGCCATCTGCCGAAAGCTAGTTATTATAGTTAATAAAGTTTTAAATATGGATATTTTTCTTACAAAATCCATCACTTCACTTCAGAAGGTCTTTATTAACCCCTCTGGAGCTGTATGGATTATATTTATGATGAATAGATGAATTTTTTTTTTTTTTTTGGCTTCAAAATGTGGCCCCCTATTCATTCCCATTATAAAGCTTGGAAGAGCCAGGATATTTTTAAATATATCTCCGATTGTGTTTGTCTGAAAGAAGATAGTCATATACACCTAGGATGGCTTGAGGGTGAGTAAATCATTGGATAATTTTCATTTTTGGGTGAACTATCCCTTTAATGTCGTTCCAAACTTGTTTTTCACATAATACACAAAATTTAAAAAATGCTCTTTTTATTCATAGTAACCATGACTGTCAAACTAGAAAAGGAACTATTACAAAAGTCCATCCATATGAATCATGCACTGTATTTAATTTCATAATATCACATGCTTCGAATGCTTTATATGAGCTGCTTTTATGGTTCTTAAATGGTGTTTGATTGCTCTACATTAAAAGAGCAGCATGGACATTGTTCAAGATCATCCTGATTATGTTCCACAGAAAGTCAAACATGTTTGGGCGACATGAGTAAATGATGACAGAATGATCACTTTTGGCTGAACGATCCCTTTAAGATGAAGTAATACTGGCTGTCATTGGCTGTAAGAACGAGATCTTTCATGAGATCATGGTTGGGTCGAATCTCTCTCTCGGGTCCTTTTTGATCTTCTTGATGAGCTGATAGTCTTCCTTCATCCTTCAGCTGAATGTGGAAAACTGCACAGGGAATTCTGCCATTTATTACGCTTTGAGAAAGCAGAGGAATGAGAGTTTTTCTGCACATGAGCCTGTTCAGTCTAGAAGAGTTTGAGATGTGATTCACCTACAGAGAAATGATTTGGACATCAGTGATTAGTAGTGGCTCAATCTTCTGTGTTTAGGTTTAACAATTGATTATAATATTTTAGTTTTCTATTTTGGACCTCCCTGTAGCTCAAACTGTAAATCATGGCAAGGTCATGGGTTTGATTCCTAGGGAAAGCAAGAACTGATGAACCTTGAATGCAATGTACCTTTGGATGAAAGCGTCTGCCAAATGCATGAATGTAATATTGTGTAAAGTTAGTTTGTGTGCATCTCACTTCCCATCATTACACTCGTATTCTGTATTCATTCCTGGTTAAATCACAGTTTTCTGCAGAAGGCGAGTGAATGAAGCAGCCCACATGGGCCGTAAACATCTGACAAATGTGCTTTCACACCACACACATGCTGGATGTTAGTGTTACTAGTTGAAGTTGAGTGTGTCGGTGAGTCTCATCACCTGCCGTCACTCGTACTAAACAGCTGAGCAAACGGAGACGTGACGGGATGATCAAACTGACTCTTTGAACTCTTTTACAGCTGCTCCTCAAACACGCTTCATACGAGAGTCCTGAGCTTTTGCTCACAATCTGCTCTGAGAAATGTCCTGTATTAGATGGTGGTGTTTGAAGGCCTGTAATATTCAACATAAATCAGAATCTGAATGCTTTTATTGTTATTGCACACATTTTGGAGTGAAATTAGATGGAAAACTTAAAGGTGCTTTATGAGAGACATCATCAACAAAGAAAATTAGATGTATTTGATGAGTAAATATTGCAAAAACATGCATAATCATTTGTTACTTGAATGTTTTTTTTTTTTCACCCCCTTCCAGTTATTTTAGCAGTTCAAAAACAAGTCTGTAAAGTTGCAAGGTTTTTGTTATATTATTAGGGGCCAAGTACCCATATATGCTAATAACTTTTCTGCCGTATGTTCTGGAAAGTAAAATCCTTAGCTCAAGATGATTCGATTGCACCCTATGACGTCATTTTCCATCATGAATTTTTTTTTAACTCGTCTTAGATGGTTCGTCCAATTTTCACCAAAATCGGCTCGGCTTATCTTTAGACCATGCTGGCAAAAAGGTTATCAAAATCTTTTTGATAGACCAAACCATTCTCAAATAATGCACAAAGGCATTTAATGAAGAGCTTGTTGAAATGCTCTCCACAATGCTTTAGCATATTGAGACAAATCTCTGTACGTCGTCATAAGCATGACCCTAACGTTGCATTCACATGGGGCGTTGGCATCAATGTTTGACGGAGGGCGTGTCTGAAGCTTGGCGCTGATGCAACCATGATAGTGAAAACAGCCAATCATATTACTTTCCTGTGTTGCATGTAGAGATGCACCGATATATTGGCCAATAATCGGTATCGGCCGATAAAAGCTCATTTTCACACTATCGGCTATTGGCCGATAGTTTAGTTTAAAAACAGCCGATAGTCACGGCCAATATATCCTGTCAATCAAAAGAGGGCAGGAAAATGAACTGCATTTGGGCTTTGTGTAAAGAAAATGCTAAGAAACCAGTTTGATGTTTAATATTAATATTAATTATATGAATTAATAACATTCGGAAAGTTAAGAAATATTCATTTAATCTTCATAATTTAGTTAATGTGTGTTAATATTAATTTGAGTAATGTTTGTTATACCAGTTATTCTAAAACAAGTTGATGAAATGGAAAGTTTTTATTTGCATTTCTCTCAAAATATAATAATTAAAAATATAATGATTAATTATTAATTATAATGAAACTATCATTCATTTAAAAGAAGGTATAAAAGGGAAAACCCCTCAAACTAACTGTATTGTTATTGATATCGGCAGATATCGCTCTGAATAATCGGCTATCGTAATGGTGGAGAAATTTAATATTGGTGTATCTCTAGTTGCATGAACGCAGTTAGCTAGCGTCTGCGCTAGGGTATTTGCATAAGGCGATCTGATTGGCTGACGCAACGGAACCTACAATTCAGTTCAGCAATGCATGACATCACTAAATGAGAATGCAGCGTAAGGCTACATGCAGCGTTTCGCAGTGTTGCCAACTGCTTTCAATTGAAAGTAGATAAAACTGGTAGCTAAATGTCACTAGATGGCATCATAATGGCAAATTCATTGATCTATATAAATATAAAGGCAAAATAAGAATTTAGATAAGGTTTGTCCAAGAAGTTGCTAGATTTGTCCCTAAACTTTTGAAAAAAGTCTCAAAAGGGGCAGGGAAGTCACTAAATCTAGTGACAAAATCGCTAAATTGGCAACACTGGCATTTTGGCACAGTGCCACCTACTGGTCAGGAGATATGAAAAATGGCTATTTTTTCACATTACCGTATAATTACAAAACTCTTTGAGTCATTGGGACCATGCCCTGAAGGTACTCAAAGTTTTGGAACGGCACAACCTTCTGGTCAAAATTTATCATGAAATTTAAAAAAAAAAATGCTTTTGATTAGTTTTGCCTATTTTAGTGAAACAGGTCTTGATAGATTCTGTGAGTCATACTGCAAATAATGATACCAATTATGCCATAAACGGTCGAAATTAGTAAAAAAAAAATCTATAAATGATTTAATCCAAATGTACTTAACACTACATTGCCTGTGATATTTGTTTTCAGTAATTGTGTGTTTAATGTATTTTTGTCTCATTGCACTTCACTAGTTTTACTTATAAACGTGACTTAAGGTGTGAGACAAAATACACTCGTGTTGAACACACAATCACTGGAAACTAGTCTGGATCACATACAAAGTTGCATAAACACATCCAAAAACTGACTAAACGCATTTTTTGCTGTGTGTATTATGCATCTGAACATGTATCATACAGTATATTTGATCTTTTTCATGACAATGGCAGTAGTAATAGACTGAACACATGTCATTATTGATTCTGCAGCACTAATGACCCTCATTAATAATGTCCTGTGCTGGTTAGTCTCATGATTGGTTACTTTGTAGCCCAGCGTTCCTCCTTCAGCGCAATCAGTCACACGCTGACCGGCGTCTCTATTAATAGAGTCTTATCTCACATTGTTTCAGCTGCGTCTCTGCTGTACGTCTGGAGTGAACGCTTGTCTGGACCAGTTTAAACCATCTCTCGGCTTCCACTGGTTATCTGTTAGTAAACACTGATGGAAAATGAGCACCATTATTCGAGTCTAGAGCCAGAGCCTTTAGAAACATCCCTTCAGTTTCTGAGTCTACAACAGCAAGTCTCAATCTCAATAGAGAAACACTTACTGCTAACACTTTATAAGAAGAAGCTATTAGTTAATGCATTAACTGGCTAACATTAAGTATTGCATAAAGCTGACTTGGCTTTGAATGTTTTGCTGATATCTTAAAGGCTGTTTAAAACACGTGTTGTTCTGTTGAGCGTTAGCTGTGATTTCTGAGCGTTTTCTGCGTTCTGTCTCTCTCTCTGAAGGCGTACGAGCTCTCCACACTCACGGGAACTCAAGTCCTGCTGTTAGTGGCCAGCGAGACGGGTCACGTCTACACGTTCGCCACACGTAAGCTGCAGCCCATGATCACCAGCGAGACGGGTAAAGCGCTGATCCAAACCTGCCTGAACTCTCCGGACTCTCCACCTCGATCCGACCCGTCCACAGACCAGAGGATGAGCGCCACGGGCTTCGAGGAGACCGACCTCACCTACCAGGTGTCCGAGTCCGAGAGTCTTGGAGAAACCAAGGTGAGTTCAGCATTGAGATGTTCTGCTTGGCTTTGTCTTTTTCTTCTCATATTTCACGAATCCATGAATCACATGAAAAGGAAAAACTCTCGAGTTGGTCCAAAATCCACACGCTGAAGAGTTATTGTTGCCATATTAAAGCGCTCAAGTATTTCATTCCTCCCGTCTGCACGTTTGTTCTTCATCCTCCGCGTTCTGATCTGCTTCTTCAGACAGTCTGCCTTCTTTACTGTGTTTACTAGAGCGATTCACCTCTCTTCAGAGCAGATAGATAGTGAGTATAAATAGTGCTGCACTTATTATGACCTTCACTTTGTAGTTTGTTGACTTCATCCCATCAGAAATTAATCACTTGTAAATGATGCTTGAAAGCGTTACAAGACGATCCACTCCGGCTTTTCTCAGATGAATCATATAAGTAGGTTCAGAGCCGTCTGTAAACCAAACATCTCATGTTTACTTGTTGCTTTCTGTCTGGATGGAGTATTGATCACACTGTGTTTGTTCTGATTCCTGCTTCAGTCCAATGTTGAGTTTCACATTACCGTAGTCAGAACGCATGTGTCAGGTTTCATGTTGAATGTCAAATCATTTGTAGTATAAGCTAGGGCTGTAACGGTACACAAAACTGACTGTTCGGTATGTGCCTCGGTTTTGAAGTCACGGTTTGGTACAGCAGGGGGAGAGAATTATACCTTTTTTTTTTTTTTTTTTTTTAATTAAAACGTAGTTTACTACAGAAGAGGATTAGGGCCAAGCAATAATAAAAAAATAAAACCATCTCGAGATTAAACTCGTTAAATTTCGAGAAAAAAGTCGAGATAAATGTTGAAAATAAACTCATTAAATTATGAGAATAAAGTCATTAAATTACGAGAAAAAAGTCGTTAAATTATGAGAACAAATTCGTAATTTAACGAATGAGAATACGTTGAGAATACGACTTTATTCTCAACATTTTATCTCGACGTTTTTCTCGAAATTTAACGAGTTTTTTCATGTAATTTAACGAGTTTATTCTCAACATTTTATCTCGACTTTTTTCTCGAAATTTAATGAGTTTTTTCATGTAATTTAACGAGTTTATTCTCAACATTTTATCTCGACGTTTTTCTCGAAATTTAACGAGGTTTTTTTTCGTAATTTAACGAGTTTATTCTCAACATTTTATCTCGACGTTTTTCTCGAAATTTAACGAGTTTTTTCATGTAATTTAACGAGTTTATTCTCAACATTTTATCTCGACTTTTTTCTCGAAATTTAACGAGTTTTTTCACGTAATTTAACGACTTTATTCTCAACATTTTATCTCGACTTTTTTTCTCGAAATTTAACGAGTTTTTTCACGTAATTTAACGAGTTTATTCTCAACATTTTATCTCGACTTTTTTAATCTCGAGATGGTTTTATTTTTTTATTATTGCTTGGCCCTAATCCTCTTCCGTAGTTTACTGAACAAATTGTGTCTCTATCTTTAAATTAATTCAATTATAATTCAATGTTTCTTAAGGATAAAAAAATGATCTCTGTTAATGATGTAAACTATATATGGAGCACTTACTTGCACATTACTATAATAATAAAGGTTCAGAGCCCAAACTATTAGCCCAAATTCAGTTGCTGTTTATTTTTAGATATAATGATCACTCAAATAACAAATTGTATGCAAACTTGTAAACTGCACAGTCAGTTTTTGCAGCTTCTAAACAGTAAAATGATGACTATATGCACGGTCACTTCCTGGTTGTTGTTAAGCCTGCTTGGGCATTTCCGGTGACCTGTTAGCTAATCATTCTGTACTCGCTGTACATCCACACACAACCATCAGTGGTTGACTTTTAATGTTGTATTCATATTTTAATGCAGTTATCACATTTACTTAATTTGCCAATAAACCAGTTTTACTAAATGCAATAAAGACAAAGCCATTGGGGATTTGAAAGATGACACCTTGTTTCTTATCGAAAGTAACAAAACGCAGAGCTTATTGTGATTATTGGTGGTTAGGCTACAACGCTGTATTCGTTGTGTAGATCCAATGGGCCAGGTCCGGGCAGCAGGGGGCGGGGCGCATTCGGTACACCATGAGCGTATCACAGTACGTACCGCGGGTAGAGTTGTAAAAAAGGTACCGACTTCAGTACCAAGTAAGTACTGAAATTTTAAAAATGTGATGCTTTGAGCGCTGTTGAGCGGATTCGTAACAAAGACTATAGAATAACACAAGACGTGTCACTCGTATTGTTTTGAATGGGAGAAAGTGTAACGCGCAATATGGCGGAATAAGTCCTGCCTTCTAAATAAGAGCCAATCGCCGACTGGTAAAGTCATCGCGTCACTTCAGCGGCCGTTAGAATCACCGGTTTCTATAGAAACAGTCAGACTCAGAAGAGACGCGCATTTAGGTCTGCGCATGCGCATTAGCTTGATCCAGCCTGAAAAATAGTTTTTTTTTTTTTCATGATTCGAGCGTTTAGAAACTAAATTTATGAGCCGGTTGTTGTTAGATTTCATTGGTGATTTCAAATATGAAATTTAATCGTAAAGTTGGCGAACAGTTTTGGAGAATTTGATGTTTCCCCATTCAAAGAGATAGCATGATGCCCAGGATGCCCGAGAGGCGTTTCAAAGATGGCCGCCAAGTGAAATGACTTGTCTTAAAGGGACTTTGTTCGTAAACACCTCTGATTGGCCATTGTGTTTGCACACTCATCAAATATGTCTGTGATTGGATTCAATGATCATCGCTGTAAAAAACGTTGTAAATAGTCATCAGTGACACTCTTCACCGAGCGCTTACACAGATACACATGGACCGTTCTGCTGATAGAGGCCTGCTTTCAAACACTCCCACTTTCAAAAGGCTTTCAAATTCAAACACTTGAATGCTTTCAAACACTGCCGTGCGTTGATTATTGTAGCAAATCACAGACATATCTGATGTGTGCGTCAACACAATGGTCAATCAGAGGTGTTTATGAATCCGCTCAAGTGTCACACTGGTACCGAAGTCGGTACTTTTGACAACTCTAACCGTGGGTGGTGTATCACAGTTTTTCAGTTTAGTTTGAATATCATTATGTAAATGGTCAGTTACACCCCTAATATAAGCAGATTGGTAGGTTTGATTGGCATCACATATGCAGTACTGTATGAATCTAAGGAAGATGAGGGCCGTCTCCAGGAAACCTGTTTGGAAACACTCATTACATTACAGAGAAATGTCCCACAGCAGATTTAACATGTTATTGCATCAATAATGGACGTTGTTCTGTGCGAAGACCGTTACTGTAGCTGGTGTCAGGTTTATTGTGTCTAAATGATGAACAGATGCAGTCGGTCCAGCAGCACCTGTCCTGAGAACCCGACACGAGCCGTCGGTCGCCTCAGCGTCCCGTCTTTGAAGCCGTCCTTCAGCTTAACCCTGCCATGACCGGATAAAGAGCCAGGTTCTGCTGGCCGGGTCACATTTGCACAGACTCAGTTGAGCGCGTTCCTCTCATTGATAAAAACTGGATTCTGCCTCCATGGCCTTATATGGTGTGATTTCCCAGCGCGCTCTTGGCCGAGGCCCCTCACATTCCATATGAGCCGCAGCTGTCGACGGACCCGCTGGCCTCTTTCTTCTCCGCTGATGTGATTTGGAGGTTGTATGTTTAGGGTGGCCAGTGTCATGATGTTAGATGAAGCTGTAGGAATTCATGCAGACAGATAGACTCTGTTATTATCATTTTCAGCTTGATTTACTGGTGTACATATGACGGTACTCGCACACTGCGAAAAATTATTTTCTTCCTCAGTATTTTTGTCTTGTTTTCCAGTACAAATATCTAAACATTCTTAAAACAAGATGCATTTACTGTATATTCCTTGGCAAAATTTGACTAACTTCACAATTATTGCTGTAATCTCAAATAATCACGATTAGATTGAATAATCACAATTAATCAATAATTATGACAGGCCTAGTTTTAAGCATAAAGGTACTTAATTTTGATACATTTTTCAGAAAACAAGATACCATTTTGCTTCTCAAGTAAATGTATCTTGATTTATGTTTTTTGTTTTTTTAAATACTTGTTTAGAAAGTGTGTTTTTGCAGTGCAGATGTTGTTCATTTGAAGCATCTTACAGTTCGGTGATTATAGTGACTGTAAATCAGCTCTGGGGTGGAGTCTGCCGATCGGTGATGTGTTTTACGTGGATGTCATGATATCGCTGTGGTGGGCATCTCTCCATTTTGAGCTGGTGTGGTTTGTTTGTGCTCATTAGAGTCCTTCTATCTACTTCATCACTCAGACTCTTAAACATGGCCCGAACCCAGAGCGCCGTTACTCTCTCGGCCTCACGCTGATGTTTGCTCACACTGAAGCGTTTGTCATGAAGAGTCGTTTTAGCCTGGCATTGGCAATGCATTCCAGCATTACGATGCCAAACCTCCATTCGTCACTGTGGCTGCTTCTCCTGAAAATCACCCACGTCTGCAAGATGAAATCGCATAATGAACCGACCTGAGTGTGTGAGAGTGTGTGCGCAAGTGTGTGTGTGAGAGTGAGTGAGAATTTGTTTGCTCTCGCAGAGAGAACCTACTCCAGCAGAAGTCTGTAGTTTCCAGAAGTGTTTTGCATTGATTACACACAGAATAAAGTCTAATTAGTCTTCCTACGATGTAAAACATCTCTAAACCTGCGTGCTGCACTCATTCATCACCCGTGACAGCCAGAAAAGAGAGTCAGAATCTGCTCTTCTCCTCTTGTTTTGCTTCAGGAGTTTGACATTGAACACAAGCAATACATTTTTATATCACTTTGGATGATAAACAACATCCTTAAAAAATAGAGATGCATTAATATGACCATGAGCTGTATTGAGTTTCAGTGATTTAAAGGTTTAGTTCACTTCAGAATTAAAATTTCTTGATGATTTACTCACCCCCATGTCATCTAAGATGTTCATGTCTTTCTTTCTTCAGTCAAAAAGAAATTAAGGTTTTTGAGGAAAACATTCCAGGATTTTTCTCCATATAGTGGACTTCACTGGGGTTCAACGGGTTGAAGGTCCAAATGTCAGTTTCAAAGAGCTCTACATGATCCCAGACGAGGAATAAGGGTCTTATTTAGCGAAACTATTGGTCATTTTCTAATAAAAATAACCATAAATGCTCATCTTGACTGTTCTGCGATGCGCCATGCATTATGTAATCACGTTGGAAAGGTCACGCGTGATGTAGGTGGAAGTACCACGGTAGGGCGAAAAACTTCATCGCATTTTCTCCTCCAACTTCAAAATCGTCCAACATCGTTGTTTTATTGTAAAGGCAGTAGGCCTGCACGATAAATCGTTATAAAATCGCGATCTCGATTCACCCTCCTGTTCACGATTTAATTTTTAAATGACTTCACCCTCAGCCAACGACGAAGCGCCTGTTCACACCAAACGCGAATAGAGCGTCTGGCGCGAATGATTTCAATGTTAAGTCAATGTAAAGACGCGTTTACGCGCGTCTGGAGGTCTCGCGGCGCGGAAGACGCGAATTCGCCTCATTCGCGCGTCTAGTTCGCGCGAATGACGCGAATTGAGCGTTTCGCGCGATACGCGCGAATGGTGCTTTTTGTGCATTTAGCGTTTGACGCGAATTCGCGTCTGACGCCCGAGTTGAAAAATTTGAACTTTGGCGTAAATTCGCGCCGCGTTAACCAATCAGGAGCCTGCTTGCTGCTGTGGCTCCAGGCCCGCCCGAAGTCACTCATTCAAAATGGAGGAACGACTGATATTATCAGTGAGCAGTCACCCAGAGATTTATGACACAAGTTCATACTTCAGACAGGAATAAAAAGGACCTCGCTTGGAAGAGTGTCGGTGAGGAGATTGGGCTACCTGGTAAGTTGTAAATACACATTTCACTTTTGAGTCACGTACACGTTTATCGACCCGCAGCCTTCCCGCGACGCTGACCCCTACGCCGCTACATCTGCTCTCCAGAGCCACAAGAAGCCACTCCCTTGCCACTCCCACAAGAAGCGGATTTCGCCTCGGACGCGTGTCAATTTCGCTTCAAACGCTTGTCTATTTCGCTCTAGACGCGCGAATGCATTCAAAACGTTCAAGCGGCAAACTAGACGCGGTAGACGCGAATTTGACGCTCTATTCGCGTTTGGTGTGAACGCTAGTCTCCTTCGTCGAGCGAGCGCGGTAACGTTAGTTCTATTCATTGAAGCCTCTATGTTTACAGGCTTGTGGTGATGTGCAATGTTCTATAGGTGCCAAAACAAATATTTTTGGTACTTCCAATTTGTTTTGTTTTGTCATGGTTCATGTGTGCAATAAACATTACATTTCATGAGAAAAAAAATCGTTGTAGAGAATCGTGATATCAATTCTAAGCTAAAAAATCGTGATTCATATTTTTCCCAGAATCGTGCAGGCCTATTACGTGACCTTTCCAACATGATTACGTAATGCGTGGCGCAGTGCAAGATGAGCATTTGTGGTTAAAATGTTTTTTTTTTTTTTTTTTTTTTAAATCACCGATGGTTTCTCTAGATAAGACTCTTATTCATCATCTGGGATCATGTAGAGCTCTTTGAAGCTGCACTGAAACTGACATTTGGACCTTCAACCGATTGGTAACTGTATGGAGAAAAATCCTGGAATGTTTTCCTCAAAAACCTTAATTTCTTTTCGACCGAAGAAAGACCTAAACATCTTGGATGACATGGGGGTGAGAAAATTATCAGGAAATTTTGAAAAGGGTTAGTTCACTTCAGAATTAAGTCGAGAACTACTCTGACTCAGATTCAAACCAGACTGATTTTAGAATTGTTTTGACTGATTTATAAAAAAGAACAGGTTTGTTTGCTTATGAATTAGATTACGCTGTATGTTTGTTGTAAGCAGCAGGCAGTGCAAAATAAAGACATGTTGTGTGTTTAATAGAGCGTGGAGGTCATGGGTTCCAATCCCAGGCAATGCATGAACTGATTAACACGTAAACTTGAATTCAATGTGAGTCACTTGAGTTAAAAGCACCTGCCAAATGATTTGTTCTCTTTGATTGCATTGAGTTTATCCAACTCACTCACAGATGCATCATTCCTTCAGTCCCGCTGCTGTAGATTCAGAAGCGGTGAGAGAGACTGAGTCTCCTGACTGACACATTTCATGCGACCGCTGGAGGTGTGTGTTGAGTGGCGTGTCAGCGGCGGGAGGGGCGCGAGCAACTGGACGGGTCAGCGGCGATTGGCTGCACCTCTCTAACTTGGGCTGCCTTGCCTTTTTTAGCCGTCCCAAATGGAGCTGTGAATTCCACATGGCTGGCAGAGTGACAGAGGCAGAGACGGCAGCCAGAAACACAGAGATTAGAACGAGACCGTCGACCAGAACACACACACACACAGCAGTCTTTACAGTAATTGTTCACTCCCACAGTTAAACGCAACCGCCGTTGCTCTCAGCGGTTTGAGGTGTGAATGTGACGTCTGCTTGCGGATCATTTATTATTGCATATGATCATGCCATCTTTCAGAGGAAAGGTGATTGTGGAGCTTGTGTAAGATCTGGCCTTTCTTCTAGAGATGTGCTCTGTGTTGTGTTGATGTTGGGGAGATGATGATGTTGATGATGTTTGTTGATCACTATTGTTAATTGTTGAGTGTTATATGGAGGAGTGAGACTGAGGCATTAATGCAGTTTGAACTCATTTATTCTGATGATGATGACGATGTGACAGTAACCTTGACTATTATGAGCTTGTCTCTGTCAGATTCTTTTCATCTGTATTTTCTCCCATCAGACAGGTAGTGATATCAGAAGTGTTTCCTGTGGTAAATATGAACTCTTTCCACATGATGATGTTTAGAGGGCTCGTTTGTGTGTGTGTGTGTGTGTGTGTGTGTGTGTGTGTGTGTGTGTGTGTGTGTGTGTGTGTGTGTGTGTGTGTGTGTGTGTGCTTTTGTTTATATTACATTGTGGGGACCAAATGTCCCCATGATGTAATATAAACCTGAGTTCACCTACATCGTGGGGACCAGCCAGCGGTCCCCACAATGTAAATGGGTTTATAAATCATATAGAATGAGTTTTTGTGAAAAAGTAAAAGTTTGCACAGTTTCCTGTGAGGGTTAGGTTTAGGGGTAGGGGCAGGGTAGGGGGATAGAATGTACAGTTTGTTCAGTGTAAAATGCATTGAAGTCTATGGAAAGTCCCCACAATTCACAAAAACAAACGTGTGTGTGTGTGTGTGTGTGTGAGAGAGAGAGAGAGCGCGAGAAAACACTAGAAACGGAGGCGTGTGAACAACAGCTGAAGGTACAAACAGCTGTCAGGAAACACGAGCACCAATGCGGCAGGAACCACTCTTATACCAGTCCAACACATACACACATGCAAGTAAAGGACCCCACAAAGTCAAAGATTCCCTATCTTTCATACTTTGTGGGGTCTTCTGGATAAATACAAGTGTACACACACACACACACACACACTCACACACACACACACTCACACACACACACAGGTATGTTTATGATTTTTACACTTGACCCTCAAACAGGCCTATAAATGTTTTATTATCTGACATGTTTGATAGGAGAGGGATGGAATCGCAGACGTTCCCACTGCTGATTCTTTGGGATTTCAGAGAAATGCTCTGCAGTTCCCAGTGTGACTTTTGTTTGAACAGTGGTTCAGTCGGACCTTGGACATCAGGATTCCTCAGTTAAACACTCCGTCTGTGTCTCATTCGCCTCTCTAGTGCTCTGTGACGTGAGTCACTATGTAGTGAACATGAGTTACTTACTACTGAAGTAGAGAGCAGAAGGAGACGCTCCCTCAAAGCACATCCATCACGGCACAGATGCTTATTTCACTGAATTACATCCTGCATTATTTATTGTGCAGTTTTTATTTCTAGGCTCTGAAACTGAATGATTTAATGTTCATGCTCTGTTTGCATAATTGTTCAGCGGAAGCTCAAGGTTACATATATTGAGAATAATTGCCATAATGAGGACACAGTTGATTAATTATCTGCTCATACCTGAGCATAACAACAATTACTAGCACATTTTCAGTGCTGAAGCCTGAAGAACAGATTCAGACACGATACATATTAATAATGTACTGTAGATATATGTGTGCTATTAAATAACACAAAAGATCAGTCGGTAAAGCTGATGACGGCTCGCTCTACCTCTGACCTACTCAATCAGTCACATATAAACCTCAAACAGAGTCACTCAATCATGATTTCATTAGCGTGTTTGTTCTTCTGTGATTCTGGTTTGGGAAAATTTTTTCCTTTGTGGTGTTGCTCATATTAACCTCTAACAGAAGAAACTGGTTTAATTGAGCAGCTGATCCATAACATGACCTTTTGATGGGAGGTTAAAATGTGTGTTTTAGGTGATCATTTGTTGTACAGTATGTCTGAACATATACAAATTAATACTTTTATTCAGCAAGAATGCATTAAATTGATCAAAAGTGACAGTAAAGACATTTGTAAAGTTACAAAAGTTTTCTATTTCAAATAAATGTTTCTATTCATCAAAGAATCCTGAAAAATAAAGTATTACGGTTTCCACAAAAAAATGAAGCAGCACAACTGTTTTCAACATTGATAATAATCATAAATGTTTCTTGAGCAGCAAATCATCATATTAGAATGATTTCTGAAGGATCATGTGACACTGAAGACTGGAGTAATGATGCTGAAAATTCAGCTTTGATCACAGGAATAAATTACAGTTTACTATAAATATAATATTATAAATAATAAAATATAATATTAAAAATATTACTCGCATTGTGTGTCTGTGAGCGAGCGTGTGTGAGTGTATGTAGTGATTGTGTGTGTGTGTGTGTGTGAGTGAGAGTGTGTGTGAGTGCATTAGTGCATGCTCGTGTGTATGGCTGTTTGTGCGACTGTGTGTGCGTGTGCGTGTGTGTGCGACTGTGTGTGTGCGACTGTGTGTGCGCGACTGTGTGTGTGCGACTGTGTGCGTGACTGTGCGACTGTGTGTGTGCGACTGTGTGTGCGTGACTGTGTGTGTGCGCGACTGTGTGTGCGTGACTGTGTGCGTGACTGTGACTGTGCGACTGTGTGTGTGCGCGACTGTGTGTGCGACTGTGTGTGCGACTGTGTGTGCGTGACTGTGTGCGTGACTGTGTGCGACTGTGTGTGCGTGACTGTGTGTGTGCGCGACTGTGTGTGCGCGACTGTGTGTGCGCGACTGTGTGTGTGTGCGACTGTGTGTGTGCGACTGTGTGTGTGCGACTGTGTGTGTGCGACTGTGTGTGTGCGACTGTGTGCGTGACTGTGCGACTGTGTGTGTGCGACTGTGTGTGCGTGACTGTGTGTGTGCGCGACTGTGTGTGCGTGACTGTGTGCGTGACTGTGACTGCGACTGTGTGTGTGCGCGACTGTGTGTGCGTGACTGTGTGCGTGACTGTGACTGTGCGACTGTGTGTGTGCGTGACTGTGTGTGTGCGACTGTGTGTGCGTGACTGTGTGTGCGCGACTGTGTGTGCGTGACTGTGTGTGTGCGCGACTGTGTGTGCGTGACTGTGTGTGCGTGACTGTGTGTGCGCGACTGTGTGTGCGTGACTGTGTGTGTGCGCGACTGTGTGTGCGTGACTGTGTGTGTGTGCGACTGTGTGTGCGTGACTGTGTGTGCGCGACTGTGTGTGCGTGACTGTGTGTGCGCGACTGTGTGTGTGCGCGACTGTGTGTGCGTGACTGTGTGTGCGTGACTGTGTGTGTGCGACTGTGTGCGCGTGACTGTGTGTGTGCGCGACTGTGTGTGCGTGACTGTGTGTGTGCGACTGTGTGTGCGTGACTGTGTGTGTGCGTGACTGTGTGTGTGCGCGACTGTGTGTGCGTGACTGTGTGTGTGCGCGACTGTGTGTGCGCGACTGTGTGTGCGTGACTGTGTGTGCGTGACTGTGTGTGTGCGCGACTGTGTGTGTGCGCGACTGTGTGTGTGCGTGACTGTGTGTGTGCGTGACTGTGTGTGTGCGCGACTGTGTGTGTGTGTGACTGTGTGTGTGCGCGACTGTGTGTGCGTGACTGTGTGTGTGCGTGACTGTGTGTGTGCGTGACTGTGTGTGTGCGCGACTGTGTGTGTGCGTGACTGTGTGCATGACTGTGTGTGTGCGACTGTGTGTGCGTGACTGTGTGTGTGACTGTGTGTGTGCGACTGTGTGCGTGACTGTGTGTGTGCGTGACTGTGTGTGTGTGCGACTGTGTGTGTGTGCGACTGTGTGTGCGACTGTGTGTGCGTGACTGTGTGTGCGACTGTGTGCATGACTGTGTGTGTGCGACTGTGTGTGCGTGACTGTGTGCGTGACTGTGTGTGTGCGCGACTGTGTGTGCGTGACTGTGTGTGTGCGCGACTGTGTGTGCGTGACTGTGTGTGTGTGCGACTGTGTGTGCGCGACTGTGTGTGCGTGACTGTGTGTGCGTGACTGTGTGTGTGCGCGACTGTGTGTGCGCGACTGTGTGTGTGCGTGACTGTGTGTGTGCGACTGTGTGCGCGTGACTGTGTGTGTGCGCGACTGTGTGTGTGCGTGACTGTGTGTGTGCGTGACTGTGTGTGTGCGACTGTGTGTGCGTGACTGTGTGTGCGCGACTGTGTGTGTGCGCGACTGTGTGCGCGACTGTGTTTGCGCGACTGTGTGTGCGCGACTGTGTGTGCGTGACTGTGTGTGTGCGTGACTGTGTGTGTGCGCGACTGTGTGTGTGCGCGACTGTGTGTGTGCGTGACTGTGTGTGTGCGTGACTGTGTGTGTGCGCGACTGTGTGTGTGCGTGACTGTGTGTGTGCGTGACTGTGTGTGTGCGCGACTGTGTGTGTGCGCGACTGTGTGCATGACTGTGTGTGTGCGACTGTGTGTGCGTGACTGTGTGTGTGACTGTGTGTGTGTGCGACTGTGTGTGCGTGACTGTGTGTGTGCGTGACTGTGTGTGTGCGCGACTGTGTGTGTGTGCGACTGTGTGTGCGTGACTGTGTGTGTGCGTGACTGTGTGTGTGCGTGACTGTGTGTGTGCGCGACTGTGTGTGCGTGACTGTGTGTGTGCGTGACTGTGTGTGTGCGACTGTGTGTGTGACTGTGTGTGTGTGTGACTGTGTGTGCGTGACTGTGTGTGTGTGCGACTGTGTGTGCGTGACTGTGTGTGTGCGCGACTGTGTGCGCGACTGTGTGTGCGTGACTGTGTGTGTGCGCGACTGTGTGCGTGCGTGTGTATGTGTGACTGTGCGACTGTGTGCGACTGTATGTGTGCGACTGTGTGCAACTCTATGTGTGCGTGTGTATGTGTAACTGTGACTGTGTGTGTGCTAGGTATGTGACGGTATCAAATTTTCATGTTGCGATTAATTGATGAAGCTTTTATCACGGTATACGGTATTATCACGATATTAAAATAAGTTGCAAAACCATTTTTGTCATAGTTTAAGAACTCTTTTTGTAATAAAACAAAAACAACTCTGACTGAAATTTTCAAACAGATTAAAATGCAAAAGAATTAGGCTATAAAGAACAACATATAACACTTTACTCTATTTAAGCATTAACTAAGATTGAGCAATAGCTACATTTGATACAGAAAGTGTTATTTTTTGTTAATGTTAGTTTAGAAACACAACTGATCATTGTTAGTTTTATCTCAGGTCCATTAAATAAGTTATTTTGATTTTAGTAATGTTATTAAATAGTAACTAAGAAATTAACATTAATTAATAATAATTAATACTTTATAAGTATTTTTATTGTCAGTTTAGTGATAATGAATTAACATGTTAACTAATGAAGCTGTATGTTTTCAAAGTTTTACTGAACAATAACAAATAATCAGAACATTTCTAATCATTAGGGCATGTTGTAGTCCAGATTAAAATATAAAAATGTTTAGGTTTGAAAATAAATATCCTTTTAAGTCTTTTTTAAGTATTCAGTATATGGTGCTGTGATGAACAACACTGAGATTACGAAAAAATGAATGGCTGTTTGAAGCATTTTAAAAACTTCACTAGCGCAGTTACTTTGTTTGCACGGTTTCCGTGGTAACCGCTGCACGCTGCTGTTCCATCAGCGCCCTCTGCTGTCAGAGAGTGAACGCGCACTTTCATTCAGCTCGTCTCCTTCACTGGTTCCGCCATGTGCTTCTCGTGCACGTTGGGATTGTTTACATCTGAGCGCGTGTCCTTTTGACGCAGAATACAGCGGTGTTGTGCATTTTATACGATTGATGGGTAAAGTATTCTTAATTGCCTTATAAAAAAATTAATAATTGGTAATAAATTATTATTTACGGTATTCTGAAGTGCCGAAGATTACAATATCGTGCTTATTCATTATCGCGATTTATCGCATTACCGAATATCGGCACAAGTCTAGTGTGTGCGCGACTGTGTGTGCGACTGTGTGCATGTGCGTGCGTGTGTATGTGTGACTGTGCGACTGTGTATGCGACTGTGTGCGACTGTATGTGTGCGTGTGTATGTGTAACTGTGACTGTGTGCAACTGTGTGCAACTGTATGTGTGCGTGTGTGTATGTGTGATTGTGACTGACTGTGTGTGTGTGTGTGTGTGTGTGTGTGTGTAATGTCATATCTGCAGTCACTAGTTCTCTACATCAGATGAAAACTGAAATACAGCTTTACCAGTGTAATGCAAATGCTGAATATAATACTAGAATATGTGTGCAGCCCATGGTCAGATGTTCTGAGTGTGTGTTCTGGTTGCCTTTGAGAGCAGTTGTCATGGTAACGAGTCACAATAAATGATGAGCACATTGAACTTTATCTGAATGGCAGGATTTTCTGTAAAACTAGTTCTTATTGTCGGCGCTTCGGGTGATTCAAGCTGTTTTGTAACTATAATCAATATATATTTAATGAATAATGTTCAGTCTCGTCCTGTATCCAGTGATGTTAATGTTATACACACTCAAATGCGAACTCCATTAGTTAATGTTAGGTAATGCATTAACTCACAATGAGCAATCATTTGTTAAAGTATTTATTAATCTTATAGCATTAGTTAATCAAATACTTTGTTAGTTCATGTCAGCTCAGGTCCATTAAATATTAACAGAAACAACTTTTGATAATGTATTAGTAAATATCAAAATTAACATTAAGGTTAACAAATGCTTTAGAAGTATTTTCATTGTTTGTTCATGTTAACTAATGTAGTTAACTAATTGAACCTTATTGTAACGTGTTGTAATCACTAAAACTATTAACATGTTGCTTTTCACAATACACATTGTTCCAAGAAGCTTTACAGTACATCATGATGTTAATGTTTATAATATCTTAATATCTTCATGCCGCAGTTTAGAGATAATAAATTGTAAATGTCCCTCTTTTAGGTAATATGCACTGCAAAAAATGATTTTCGTCTTGTTTTCCAGTACAAATATTTAGATATTAAGTGTTGTTTTCTGAGAAATTGATCAAAATTAAGTGACTTAAAACAAGAATAAAGATCTGCCAGTGAGGTCAGAAAAATAACCTTGATTCAAAGTGAATTTTTTTGCAGCGTGATCAGTGTAATTTGACTCACAGATCAAGTGTGACTCTTCCTGCTGAAATCTGCTCCAGTATTAATCATGTCTGATGAAAGCCTCATCAGCGCTGCTGAATAATTCAGACTTGATCTTCCGCAGGACGCTCTGAAACCGGCCTTCACCGTGGCCAGTCTGCCGGGCAGCACCGGCGCTCCGACCACCGTCCCCACCACCTCCACCAGCATGCAGGTCAGCAGCGGCCCGTCCTTCCCCATCACAAACTATCTGGCTCCCGTCTCGGCCAGCGGGAACGCCAACGGCACGGTGCTGAAGAGCGCAGGAGCCTCTGGAGGAGTCATGCAGCTGCCCAGTGGATTCACCTTCATGTCAGGTGTGTGACCCGTCACTGTTCATATCACATAAAAGGGATAGTTCACCTTAAAACGAAAATTCTGTCATTGTTTACTTACCCTCAAGTTGTTTGAAACTTGTATGAATTTCTGAACACAAAAGATATTTTGAAGAATGTCTGTAACCAAACAGCTGATGGACCCCATTGACTTCCATTGTATGAAAAAAAAAAAATACAATGGAAGTCAATGGGGTCCATCAACTGTTTGTTCCCTATTGTGCCGCATATATCCGAAAGAAACGGCTTCTGGAACAAGAACAAATGTAGGGCGGGGCTTGATTTTTGTCTGTGGGGAATTGATTGGATGGTTGTGGTTTGCTATTGGTGGATCTCATGTGAGTGACAGGTTGCCCCGCCCTCGTCATCAGAGAAGAGAAGTCACTGCAAGAGGAGGGGTTATTCTGATTCAAGATTACGAGGACCATGAATTTAAAACAATAATGATGTGCACTGATAAATCATACACTGCAATATTTCATAAAAACAACAACAATTGTCCATTTTGATTTCATGGTGACTTTAAAGCAGCGGTTCTCACACTTTTTTGATTCCAATTCTCCTCATTATCCACAACAATATTCAAAGGCTGTCACGTGTCTAATTGTTTCATCTGCTGCAATGACAATTTTAATTTACAGAAACAAAGAGTGTCTGCAGATTAAAATATGTTAATAAAATATTTAAATTAAAATGTTCTTGGTGTTTTTAACCAGTGCCTAGTTCTGTCATGAAACTCTAGATAGCACAGGTTGATGAGTGCTTAACGCAAGATGGCGATATTTACAGCGTTAAAGGATTAGTTCACTTTCAAATGAAAATTACCCCAAGCTTTACTCACCCTCAATCCATCCTAGGTGTATATGACTTTCTTCTTTCTGATGAACACAATCGTAGATATATTAATAAATATCCTGACGCATCCGAGCCAGTGTTAATTTTGACAGCAAATTTTGATTTAGTTTTAGTCATAGTCTTTTGACTAAAATGCCATTTAGTTTTAGTCATATTTTAGTCATCGGAAATTGTTTTAGTTTTAGTCGACTAAATATCATAAGATTTTAGTCAACTAAATCTACAGTAGAATTAGTCGACTAAAATCTAATTTAGTTAAATTGTAAGCATTAAGCATTTCCAATAAAAATGCTTCCACAGACCCAATACACTGATATAGGCACATCTGATATTCCCCAAACTGTTTATGTTCACCCAACTGTACTTTGCTCACCAAAGCGGACGGTTTTTGACCGTTCAAGTGCAAAAACACGTGAAAGAGCAAAATTCAGTACTTTTCAGGGATTGACACACTTATCATTGAGGTAGGCTACTATTATAGATTTCATTTAAAAAATTTTATTAGATTTGATTTTTAGTTTTTCCTGCTTTCATTGTAATTTTAGTTAAAAGTTTTAGTAATTTTTTGTGTTTATGTCTTTTAGTTTTTGCTTTTAAATGTCTATAACTTTTTATTTTTTGTTTATTTTAATACCTCAGGTTATGCTAAAGCTTAGAAACTATTAAGTTCACATTTTTATATATTTATTATATTTTGACGAAAATTAGAGTAGATTTTAGTCATAGTTTTAGTCATTCAAAACGCATTTTTATTTAGTCATCGTCTCGTTTTCGTCCGTGAAAAAATGTCGTTGACGAAAATTATGACAAATTATTCGTCAACGAAATTAACACTGATCCGAGCTTTATAATGCAGTAAACGAGATCAATGAGTATGAGCTGAAGAAAGTGTCTCCATCCACATCCATCCATCATAAACGTACTCCACATGGCTCAGGGGGGTTAATAAAGGCCTTCTGAAGCGAAGTGATGCATTTGTGTAAAAAAAAAAATCCATATTTAAAGCCGCAGTCCGCGATTTTTACTCTTTGTCGCCATCTCTTGTTTGAAACCTGCATTTGCAGTCATATGCGGAATAGTTTTCTATACGTGCGTTGTGCATCGGCACAGCTCATCAGCGCAGATGAATCTAATGTTCGCTGTCAGTCACCGCACCGGTGTGGAAACTGAACTTCAGAATCACAGATTCTACGTCTTGAAAGTATGACCAATATAAGAATTTTCACTGGAAAATATCAGCTGAACAAGTAAGTAACATTTCTGCCACTTTTGTTCTGACCAACTGAGGAAAAAAGCATTAGGCCTACAATAAATCGCGCTCCCAATGATGATTAAATCTTACGATCGCTTAGCTCGGATCATGCCAAACAGTGCAAATTATTATTACTGTTATATTGTTCTCAAATTGTTAATGTTAACAACATCAGCATTGCTGTGACTATGTGTGTATTAGCGTTACCTGTAGATTTCAATTTCTGTAGCCACTCAACAGTCCAAAGTCTTTTGCTTTTGGCTACGGGTGAATCTCCAGTTGATGATTGTCATTTGGACCTTTCTGGATTACAATCCACCATCAAAATAAGTTTAATTATTTCAGCTGCTGTGAGAAAAGGCTATAAATGATCCGCTACCAGCGTCTTCACGTGATAAAACCGATTAGCCTGGACTCCTTCCTTTCTGTTTACGGACGTGACGTAATGACACACAGATGAACTGCTGCATGCTTGAAAATCCACCATGTCGCTCTTATTATAAAACATTATTACAAGCTTACCGTTGTGAATCGAGCTAAGATAATGAGATGGTTTTGAACACTGGCTGGTTATGTACTTGCTCAAAAATTGATTTAGGATAATTTTTAACCAAAAAAAGTTACGGACTGCAGCTTTAACAAGTTATGAAGTAAAATATCTAGCTTCCGCCAGACCGCCTTCCCTATTCAACATACGAAGAAAGTGTAAAACTCTTGAAGTTATGGAAGGCAGTCAAATTTGTGATCATTTATATTGTCACAAAAATGTATTATTTACTATATCCAACTCTATTTGAGCACACTCAAGTAAAGTGATATACTATATAGTAAATCTCAACTGCTTGATTGTTTATATCGTCTCAAAATGTAACTATATTATTGCATTAATCTATTATTTTTATATATATATACAGTACAGTCCAAAAGTTTGGAACCACTAAGATTTTTAATGTTTTTAAAAGAAGTTTCGTCTGCTCACCAAGGCTACATTTATTTAATTAAAAATACAGTAAAAAACAGTAATATTGTGAAATATTATTACAATTTAAAATAACTGTGTACTATTTAAATATATTTCACAAAGTAATTTATTCCTGTGATGCAAAGCTGAATTTTCAGCATCGTTACTCCAGTCTTCAGTGTCACATGATCCTTCAGAAATCATTCTAATATGCTGATTTGCTGCTCAAGAAACATTTATGATTATTATCAATATTGAACACAGTTGTGTACTTTTTTTTTCAGGATTCCTTGATGAATAGAAAGTTCAAAAGAACAGCATTTATCTGAAATACAAAGCTTCTGTAGCATTATACACTACCGTTCAAAAGTTTGGGGTCAGTAAGAATTTTTATTTTTATTTTTTTGAAAAGAAATGAAAGAAATGAATACTTTTATTCAGCAAGGATGCATTAAATCAATCAAAAGTGGCAGTAAAGACATTTATAATGTTACAAAAGATTAGATTTCAGATAAACACTGTTCTTTTGAACTTTCTATTCATCAAATAATCCTGAAAAAAAATATTGTACACAAATATTTTGTACAATTGTACACATTAAATGTTTCTTGAGCAGCAGATCAGCATATTAGAATGATTTCTGAAGGATCATGTGACACTGAAGACTGGAGTAACGATGCTGAAAATTCAGCTTTGCATCACAGGAATAAATTACTTTGTGAAATATATTCAAATAGAAAACAGTTATTTTAAATTGTAATAATATTTCACAATATTACTGTATTTTTAATTAAATAAATATAGCCTTGGTGAGCAGATGAAACTTCTTTTAAAAACATTAAAAATCTTAGTGGTTCCAAACTTTTGGACTAATATATATATATATATATATATATATATATATATATATATATATATATATATATATATATATATATATATATACATATATATATATATATACATATATATATATATATATATATATATATATATATATAATTATTATTATTATTATTATTATTATTAATCAATCGTGACTATAAAGCATAAAGATATTAAGATATTATAAACAACATCATGATTTTCTCTAAAGCTGCTTTGAAACGATGTGTGTTGTGAAGAGTGCTATACACATAACATCATCAAGGAACACGAAGTCCGCTTTATTTCTACAGATCGTTTCAAAGCAGCTTTGCGGTAATAAACAGGAAAACAACAGTATCGTTGAAGCTCAGAAGAGTTACTGCAGCATCATGGTCTGCATTGTACAGCAGTGAAGCATTGACGTTATCTGAGATCGACAAGACTATCATAATCTTTAAGAAATAAACACTTAGCAAAATCAATTTGAATTACATTAACCTCCTAGTTGAGCTGAAAGTGTGTGTGTGTGTGTGTGTGTGTGTGTGTGTGTGTGTGTGTGTGTGTGTGTGTGTGTGTGTGTGTGTGTGTGTGTGTGTGTGTGTGTGTGTGAGTTGGAGGTCTGAAGCATTCATTCACCTCAGCCATAATAGAGACTCCTCTCTAGTGGCTTTGATTATCGTTGTCGAGAAGGAATAATTTGCATGGGAGTACAAAAGCCTATAATCACAAATGAATATTCAATGACACTGAGCCGGCCTGCAGTCACATGATGATCTAGCGGTGCTTCATGAAAGCTGCTGTGACTGTCAGTAAACCATCGGGTGCTTCTGTCAAGCCGGATACTGTAGGCTCAGTGCCGGCAGTGCTGGTTTGATTAGTGCCGCCCGTCGTTCGCTCCAGCTCATATATTTCTGGCACATGCGGTCAGAGCTGCCTCTCGCAGTTTGACTGTTTTCCTGTGAATGTGTTTCCTGCGTCAGTGTGTCGCAGCTGTTCAAGGCTTGGCAGGTGCGACACAATCGGCACCTTAAACACCTGCTTCTGTAAATCACTCTGAAACAGCTGTGCATCAACCTGACGAACACACACTCGTCTCCGCCTCAGTCAAGTCATTACTGAACGATTACTGTACTCGTACTGTACTGTACCATGGTATTTACTTACAACTCCAGTGTACACTAGCAGTCAGAATTTTGAGGGTTGGTAAAAAATCTTGTTTTTGAAAGAAGTCTCTTTGCTCACCAAGGCTGATCAAAAATACAGTAAAAAATGTGAAATATTATTACAATGTAAAATAGCTGTTTTCTATTGAAGCTATAGAGATATAAAGTCAGAATTGCGAGATATAAAGTCAGAATTGCGAGTTATAAAGTCAGAATTGCGCGTTATAAAGTCAGAATTGCGCGATATAAAGTCAGAATTGCGAGATATAAAGTCAGAATTGCGAGTTATAAAGTCAGAATTGCGAGTTATAAAGTCAGAATTGCGCGTTATAAAGTCAGAATTGCGCGTTATAAAGTCAGAATTGCGCGATATAAAGTCAGAATTGCGAGATATAAAGTCAGAATTGCAAGATATAAAGTCAGAATAACTTTTCTTGCGGTTCTGAGAAAAAAAGTCCGTGAACTGTGAGATAAAAAGTCGCAATTACCTTCTTTATTTTTTTATTTAGTGGCGGAAACAAGCTTCCATAGTTTTCTATGTGAATATACAGTATAGTAAACTGTAATTTATTCCTGTGATCAAATCTGAATTTTCAGCATCATTACTCGTCTTCAGTGTCACATGATCCTTCAGAAATCATTCTAATATGCTGATTTGCTGCTCAAGAAACATTTCTGATTATTATCAATGTTGAAAACAGTTTGTGGAAACCGTGATACATTTTGTTTCTCAGAATTCTTTGATGAATAGAAAGTTCAAAAGAACAGCTTTTTTTTTTAAATAGAATCTTTTGTAACATTAAATGTCTTTACTGTCACTTTTGATCAACTTAATGTTTCCTTCATGACTGAAAAACACTTTTTCTAACTGAGCACTTCTTACTGAACTTTGAACGGTAGTGTGATTCCTTGTGTATGTGAAAAAACATGGAAATTCTGTTAGTGAACCCATTTCTTATAATTCCCACTTTTGTTTTGTGTGTCACCAGGCTCTCCGTTTGCTCCCGGGACTTCCACGATTCCTCTGGGTCAGCTGCAGCAGCATTCGTCCAGCGCCACACAAGCGCAGCAGGGACAGCAGGCCGTGTTCCGCCTGCCCGCCACCGTCTCGCTCACGGGTGTGTGTCTGAAAACCTCCTGTCAATCAAAAGTGCTCATGATCACTCAAAGTCATAACCTTTACTCTATATGTACGTGTGAACTCGTTAATTTATAATCAGATGTCTTGACGAAATGCACATCATTTAGAAAGGTCTAGAAACACAGCTATAAGATCCCTGGATTCGAGACCAGTGCTTGAGTCCATCGCATCCCACTGCCATCTGTGCG
The DNA here is from genome assembly GCA_036281575.1 of Ancherythroculter nigrocauda. NCBI lineage: Eukaryota > Metazoa > Chordata > Actinopteri > Cypriniformes > Xenocyprididae > Ancherythroculter > Ancherythroculter nigrocauda. The sequence continues at coordinate 4,914,830 of VTFQ01000016.1, read as the reverse complement.
GCTCTGATGTCACATGACTAACACTCATCTCAAGCTCACAGCAACACACTTCAGTCTGTAACAGCATTGCTTTCGCTTTAGGACTTCCCTTTTAATGTTTTGAAGTGATAAAAACACATGACCAACTTCTTTATCTGCACATGGAAAACTGATTTATTAATTGGCAGAATGAACCGTTAGATCCATTTAAAATTGTTGACAGTGACTTATTTTGACCAAATTCAAATTCTGGAGTAGAATCCCAGAATGCATTGCAACTTTAGGAATGGGTTTCTGTGGAAATATGTATTTATTTGCATTAAATATATTAATATTAATAAATATTATATACTAATATTTATTATAATTAATAAATAATTTTCATCAGCTTAAAATGATATTGGATTCCCCCCACCCATGGAAATATTTATTTTTATTAAATATTAATAAATTCATATTTATTATAATTAATACATATTTTTCCTCATCTTAAAATTAAATGTGATTATTTTCTCCCCCTACAGAGCCAAATGTCTCTCCGTGGAAAATTTGTTTATTAAATATGAATATATTAATAAAAAATAATATATTCATATTTATTATAATTAATACACATTTTTCATCAGCTTAAAATGAAATTTGATTTGTTTTCCAGATCCCCCCCAGAAACAACAAACATGTTTCTTTATATTAATGTATAAATATATTATTATAGTATTATTATTATTATTATTATTATTATTAATAAGAACATTTCATCGCCTTAATTAAAATTCCATTTTTATTAAATATTTTTATTATTTTATTTTATTTATTATTAAATATTTTTGTTATTTTTTTATAAGATTTTTCCCAACAGAAACACAGAACATGATTCCATGGACATTATTTCTATTAAATAATAATGTATTAATAATTCTTTAAACTTTAGTATTTATTATAGTTAATAATTAATACTTTCTTCAATCATTCTTAAACCAGTTAATCATTCTGAATCATTCTTTTTAGGTTTTTTATTTTATTTTTATTTGCTCATTTTAGTAATTATTCTATAACCCAGTGTTTGTGTCCATATTAGTTGGAGTACAGTGATGTTATCGTGATCCTAACAACATCAGACTTCATGTGACGAGTTCAGTGAGAATTACATGAACTGATCAAATGTCGAACATAATTGAATTGTCACTAGTTTTGGACTAAAGCATCAGTCACATCAGTCTTTGCTTAGTCAGATCTCTAGTCTTGTTACAGGGGGTGAAACGCACGTCCGGTTTGATCAGTATCAGGTTTACTAGCACTTATGATCTGGTTTATTTACAAGAAATGAGCTGATCATGTGACCCGTGTATGTTATTGTGTGTCTGTCAGGCGGTGCGATGCCCCAGCAGCTCCAGACCATCCAGGTCCAGTCCAGCACCACTGACAGCAGTCCAGAGATGTCTCAGACCAGCACTGCATCCACAGGTACACGAAGAGAGGAAACGCATTCACACTCTGTGTAATGCCGCCACCTACTGATCAATGTTTGTAAGTGACTCTCTCTCTCTCTCTCAGCCACAGTCAGTCTCCCAGCAACCATCGTTACAACGTCAGTGCCCACCTCCATGCCGGGTCACATGATGTATCCCAGCCCACACACAGTCATGTACGCGTCGGCCCCCACGCTGACAGACGGGGGTCTGGCTGTGCTCAACGCCTTCTCACAGGGTCCGTCTGCGATGCAGGTGTCACACGCGCAGACTCAGGACACGGGTGAGGCATTCTGGACCGGCTTAAACATGTTTGGGGGACAAATTTATAAGCAGATGGGAGGTAAACCTGGAGAAAACCTCCTTTGGGAGGTGCTTATTTGTAAACACTTTGTTATTTGTTTTGTTTTTTAATGTAAAAAATGCAGTCAATTTTCTGTTAGTGTTACAGTAATTATAACTAGCTGTATATAAAAACAATAAAAGGCTTTGCAATCTCATTTAGATTACTAAACGTGTGTATGTGTTGTGTGTGTGTGTGTGTGCGTGTGTGTGTGTGTGCATGTGTGTGTGTGTATGTGTGTGTGTGTGTTCAGGTGGCGTTCCTCAGGTGTTCCTCACGGCTCCTCCTGGAACGGTTCAGATTCCTGTCTCAGCGGTGCAGCTTCACCCAGTACGGCAAGATCAACATTTCACAAGTGAAACTCTCAATATTCTCTCATTACCCAGCATGCCACTGACTGCACTAATGCACCACGGCCTGCTGGAGGTGCTGTGATCCCAGCAGCACTGCATGAGCACCAGAGCACCTTCCTTCCTTATGAAACATTGAATTTTCACAAACTGACAAACTGAAAAATAAATGACCAACAGTTATTCTTTATCTGCACATGTCAATCTGATTTATTAATTTGCAAAATGAACCATTAGATCTGTTCCAAACTGTAGACAGTGACTTTATCCTAGAATGCATTGCAACTTTAAGAATGGGTTTCTGTTTTTATATTAAATATTAATACATTTTTACATTAATACTTATTTGTATTTATATAGATAGAGATATTAATATTTATTAAAATTTATACAGATGAACAATTTTTCCCCCCACAGAAACAGAACATATTTCTTTGGAAAATGTATTTATTTATTTATTTATTTAAATATTAATATTTATTAGTTTTCTTCGGCTTAAGATTTTATATTGGATTCTTTTCTGATTTTTTTTTTTTCACAAACAGAAACAATTCTTAATCCAATTAAAAATTAATCCTTTTATTCTTTTTAGTTTTTTTATTGTTTATTTTAGTAATTATTATTTAGTAATTATATAACCCCAATATTTTTGTCCATATTTATTAGAGTTCAGTGATACAGACTTCATGTGACGAGTTGCAGTTAAAATTACATGAACTGATGATCAAATGTTGAATGAAATGTCATTAGTTTTGGACAAAATAATCGTTCAAATGCATAAATGTAAAATGCCAATGTTTTAAATCGGTCTCTTATGAGGTTCCATTCGACATCAGTCATGCATGAGATGCTCTTTTGTGTGCCGATGACAGATTGTGATGGTCATCAAGTCTAATGTTCGTTTGCAGTGGTTTTGCTGGTTTAGTGCAGTTAGTCTTCAGAAACTAACCTGTGTGAGTCTCTGTTCTGCAGATGGTGATTGGACAGCAGTCCAGCGGCAGCAGCAATAGCCTGACAGAGCTTCAGGTCGTCAATATGGACGCCTCACAGAACGCCAAAAGCGATTGACTTTACAAGGACACCAGAGACTGACGTCGCTATTTATTAACGCCTTTCTGAGATTGACCTTTATACAGTTTGTCACTGGTATGTGTGTGATTGTACAGGACGATCAGTCCCTCCGCAGCACAATGAATGAGATGAAGCTAGACGTGAGCGAGCCTGAGTTTGAGCGAGCCTGAGTTTGAGCGAGCCTGAGTTTGAGCGAGCCTGAGTTTGAGCGAGTGTGAGTAAGTCTGAGCGCGTAGGAGTGTGAGTTTGAGCGAGCCTGAGTTTGAGCGAGTGTGTGTAAGTCTGAGCGCGTAAGAGTGTGAGTTTGAGCGAGCCTGAGTTTGAGCGAGTGTGTGTAAGTCTGAGCGCGTAAGAGTGTGAGTTTGAGCGAGCCTGAGTTTGAGCGAGCCTGAGTTTGAGCGAGCCTGAGTTTGAGCGAGCCTGAGTTTGAGCGAGTGTGTGTAAGTCTGAGCGTGTAAGAGTGTGTGTCTGAGTGAGTCTGAGTGAGTCTGAGTGAGATTGAGCGAGCCTGAGATTGAGCGAGCCTGAGATTGAGCGAGCCTGAGATTGAACGAGCCTGAGATTGAGCGAGCCTGAGTAAGTCTGAGCGTGTAAGAGTGTGTGTCTGAGTGAGTCTGAGTGAGTCTGAGTGAGTCTGAGTGAGATTGAGCGAGCCTGAGATTGAGCGAGCCTGAGATTGAACGAGCCTGAGATTGAGTGAGCCTGAGATTGAGCGAGCCTGAGTAAGTCTGAGCGTGTAAGAGTGTGTGTCTGAGTGAGTCTGAGTGAGTCTGAGTGAGTCTGAGTGAGTCTGAGTGAGTCTGAGTGAGTCTGAGTGAGTCTGAGTGAGTCTGAGTGAGTCTGAGTGAGATTGAGCGAGCCTGAGATTGAGCGAGCCTGAGATTGAACGAGCCTGAGATTGAGCGAGCCTGAGTAAGTCTGAGCGTGTAAGAGTGTGTGTCTGAGTGAGTCTGAGTGAGTCTGAGTGAGATTGAGCGAGCCTGAGATTGAGCGAGCCTGAGATTGAGTGAGCCTGAGATTGAGCGAGCCTGAGTAAGTCTGAGCGCGTAAGAGTGTGTGTCTGAGTGAGTCTGAGTGAGTCTGAGTGAGATTGAGCGAGCCTGAGATTGAGCGAGCCTGAGATTGAGCGAGCCTGAGATTGAACGAGCCTGAGATTGAACGAGCCTGAGATTGAGCGAGACTGAGATTGAATGAGCCTGTGTAAGTCTGAGCACGTAAGAGTGTGAGTCTGAGTGAGCTTGAGTAAGCCTGAGCGCGTGAGTGTGTTTGAGTCTGATCGCATAAGAGTGTGAGTCTGAGCACGTGAGTCTGGTAGAGTGTGTCTGTGTTAGTGTGTGTAAGTGAGAGAGTGTGTGAATGTGTGTGTGTGTGTGATTACAGGACTACCCAGAAAATATGCTCTAAGTACGTTTTACTAATGTTTCCATTAAGTTATAAAAACATTATTTCTGAGTGTTCAAAATGTCCAGGTTTTTTTTTTTTTTTTAAATGTAAGAACGTTTTTCTTGGTAGTAGTAACATTTAAAAATCGTTAGACGAATATCCAACTAAAACATTTCAGGGAAAAAAAACGTTCCATGAACAATGTATAAATAATTTTAACTTTGAACGAAGGTTCTATTAATATTATTGAAAGAACGTTTGTTCATTACTTTAAGAGAACCTTGCCAGAACGTTTCCTGTTAGCTGGGTGTGTGTGAATGCAGGTGAAATTTATGTTGCGATCAGCTCAGCTCTTCACGTCTGACAAACACTGGCTTCTGTGAGAGTAAGTGCTTTTGTATGCGAGTCGTGTGTGAGGGATGTTGGGTAAAACTTTCTCAACGCATTTGGCCTTTGTGAAAACAAGACAAGACATTTGGAATTGTACATAGCCTGTTTTTTAATATTTGAGATTTGTTTTGCCTGTTTGTGTGATGGCATGCAGTTGTTTTTATAGATATTTTGTATACATTGTAACTGTTTTGCTTATGAAATCAGATATTTGACTCACCATGTAAATTAATGTAATATAAACATATTATATTGATTTATACACAGTGTTATGAGAAATACAAGATGTAGGATCAAACTCTTTTTCTCTCTTTTGTAACATGATTGTGCCAAATAGCCTCTAGAAATACAAATTAAAAGAGAGAGAAAGAGGTTTGAAAAGACAGGAACTTTGCTGTTTTTCTCCATCCCTTCTTTCTGAATGCTTTAAACTCATACTAAAGCCTGTGCTAACAAACACAGGGCTCTGAGAAACGCCTCAAACTGAGATCAGTGTAATGGTCATGTGGCGTAAGTGCCGTCAATCAAACTTATTATTGCTGTCATATATGAATCACTGTCTCTTCTGTCTCCCGGCTAACGAAAATATGTTCTAAGAACGTTTTGATAATGTTTTTCCTTAGTTATTTGAACGTTAAGGGAACATTCCATTCTGCAAACATTAAGGGAATGTTACTTTTGAATGTTCTCCAAATGTTCTGAAATGAGTAGTAACATTTTAAAAAAACGTCCAACTAAAACATTTCAGAAAAATTGTTCCATGAATAATGTATAAATAACGCTTTGAGAACATTATTAAAGACCAGAAAACCTTAAACGAATGCACTGGAAGAACGTTTGTTCATAACTTTGAGAGAACCTTGCCAGAACGTTCTGAGAATGTTCCCTGTTAGCTGGGCTGTTGTGTTATTAAAGGGTTAGTTCACTCAAAAATGAAAATAATGTCATTTATTACTCACCCTCATGCTGTTCTACACCTTCGTTAATCTTCGGAACACAAATTAAGATATTTTAGTTGAAATCCGATGGCTCAGTGAGGCCTTCATAGCCAGCAATGACACTTCCTCTCTCAAGATCCATTAATGTACTAAAAACATATTTAAATCAGTTCATGTGAGTACAGTGGTTCAATATTAATATTACAAAGCGATGAGAATATTTTTGGAGCGCCAAAAAAACAAAATAACGACTTATTTAGTGATGGCCGATTTCAAAACACTGCTTCAGGAAGCTTCGGAGCGCAATGAATCAGTGTGTCGAATCATGATTCGATCGTGTGTCAAACCACCAAACTGCTGAAATCACATGACTTTGGTGCTTCGAACCACTGATTTGACACGCTGATTCACTTGTGCTCCGAAGCTTCCTGAAGCAGTGTTTTGAAATCGGCCATCACTAAATAAGTCGTTATTTTGTTTTTTTGGTGCACCAAAAATATTCTCGTCGCTTTATAATATTAGTATTGAACCACTGTACTCACATGAACCGATTTAAATATGTTTTTAGTACATTAATGGATCTTGAGAGAGGAAATGTCATTGCTGGCTATGCAGGCCTCACTGAGCCATCGGATTTCAACAAAAATATCTTAATTTGCTTTCCGAAGATTAACGAAGGTCTTACGGGTGTGGAACGGCATGAGGGTGAGTAATAAATGACAGAATTTTCATTTTTGGGTGAACGAACCCTTTAAGACTCTACTTGATTTTTCATACAAACTAGTATCTGTTTCCTATCATGTCGGGAGCTCTTGAAATCGTCCTGCTGTAGGAGGTTTGGTTCAGATTCGCGGGCCTTAATATGTTGCACTTCAATGCAACTCTAAAGTGTTTTAATCATCTCGTACATTGTGTTTCTGAAGTCTTGATTCACATCTTCAGTTCTTTTATCAGGAACATCATTATTTTAGGACAGTTGAATGATGTGTTTTTTTGTTTTTCTATTTCTAAGTCGTTCTATTTCTGTCTTTTTTTTCTCTAATTTTAAATTAATGACACTTGGCCACAGAATGCTGACATCATAGAGCTGATCCTCACTGTATGTGCTCAGAAATACTCCTCACTCTGTACAATATGTGAGAGATTTCACTGAGTGAGTTTGTTTGAAATATTTTGAGTTAGTTTTAGAGTGTTTGAGAGATTGTGTGAGAGTAACACTGATTCTTTTGTTGTAAGACTTGGATTATTGTGTGATTTCAGTTTTTTTTTTTTTTTCCTGACACAGCAAATGTACAGACCTTTTTGTAATAAAAAATGGATCTTGTCATGCCTTTTCTCTGGTTTTTATGTTGAAGTTCACTTTGAATTTAGAATTTACTGTGGTAAAAAAATATCACACAACATCAAAGTGGACATGAAATGCTGCTGTCATTCTTATCTTGTGTGTAGTTTTGTTCAGAATCTGATCCAAAACTGTTGGATCATATCCTTATAAAAAATAAACATGGTTATTTTCGTGCTGATATTGATATTTTGTGCGTTAAAAACCGTGTAGTAGCACTTTTTTTGTTGTTGTTAGAATTACATTAAAGGGTTAGTTCACCCAAAAATTAAAATAATGTCATTTAATTACTCACTCTCATGCCGTTCCACACCCGTAAGACCTTTGTTCATCTTCAGAACACAAATTAAGATATTTTTGATAAAATCCGATGGCTCAGTGAGGCCTGCATTGCCAGCAATGACGTTTCCTCTCAAGATCCATAAAGGTACTAAAACATATTTAAATCAGTTCATGTGAGTACAGTGGTTCTATCTTAATATTATAACACAACGAGAATATTTTTTGTGCGCCAAAACACCCCAAAAACGACTTTTTAACAATATCTAGTGATGGCTGATTTCAAAACACTGCTTCAGAGCGTTATGAATCTTTTGAGTTGAATCAGTGATTCGGATCACGTATCAAACTGCTAAAATCACGTGACTTTGGTTCTCCGAACCACTGATTTGATTCATAAAGCTCCGAAGCTTCAAGAAGCAGTAGTGTTTTGAAATCGGCCATTACTAGATACTGTTAAAAAGTTGTAATTTTGTTTTTTTGGCGCACAAAAAAAATATTCTCACCGCTTTATAATATTATGGTAGAACCAATGTACTCACATGAACTGATTTAAATATGTTTTTAGTACATTAATGGATCTTGAGAGGTGCAGTAACTGTCAAAGCAGGCCTCGCTGAGCCATCGGATTTCATCAAAAATATCTTAATTTGTGTTCCGAAGATGAATGAAGGTCTTACGGGTGTGGAACGACATTGAGTGAGTAATAAATGACATTATTTTCATTTTTGGGTGAACTAAGCCTTTAACATTAGATTATATCACAGTTCCCTAGTCGGATCATATAAATGTATTTTTTAAAGAATATTTTTCAGTGACATTTTATTTAATTTTAATTTTATTTATATTTTGAAGAACATGCATCGACGTCACTTTCCCGCCGAAAACGCGCTCCCTCAGCTGGACTGAGTGGCAAAAGAACCTGCTGCATGACTGGATTAATAGGAGAAACGGCGAAAACGCGAGTAAAACTAACGAATTACCCTAAAGGTTGGACTCGAAAGTGGTTCTTACAACTTGTCAAATAAACCTAATCCATGGATATTGACATGCAGCCAGGAGACGTGTTTCCTGACATTTATATGTGCCTGATTTGACGCCGGGGAAATACATAAAGCAAATCTGGCTGTGAATATTTTATACAATATCGGTAGGTTTAAATCTGCTTAATCACTTATATCAATGTTATATCGCCATATTGTCCAGCCCTAAAACATATATAGTTTTATTGTATAGTTTTTCACAGTGTTTTTTATTTAAAAACACCCAATTATGCATAATATAAGATGGAAAATATTTAATTACTGAGTCGTCAACATAATATATAACAATACAATATATATGGTATGATTTTACCTCAAAATCCAACAATTTGACACAAAATGATAACTGCAAATCCATGTTTCTCTGCTGGAGTCCAGCTGTTTCTGTGAATTGCAGTGATCCATTTGCTTCTTTTTCTGTTGCTTTCTCTAGTTTTTAAATATATACCTCAGGGTTTGTGTCAAATCTATTTGTACAGTCAGCCGCAAAGCTCTTTCCCGTTTTGAATGTGTTTTGTGTGTTTTTCGCGACATTCACGCTGAAAACTAATGCTGCCGCTCAGTCTTTTGCCACTCAGCGTGCGTGACCGCAGTCCTAACGGTCGACGGTGACGTCACGTGCATACCCTCTTGTAAATGTGGGACTTTTATTATGTGACGTGGCGCGGTGTGTCATTTCCTGCGCTGAATCTCTATGGTGACTGACTGACTGACTGACTGACTGCGGAGAGGCAGAAACTAGTGCAGTTTCCAGTAGTTTAATTAGTAGTTAGTGACTGATTATCATCATCATAATGGCTAAAAGTGACGGCTGCTCGTATTTCAGGAGATCCAGTCTGTTCTGGATCGTGACCGTGACGGTTTCTTTGGGCTTTTTCACGGTAAGTTGAAACTTCAATGAATTATTCAGTTATCATCATGTAAGACTTTTATTCTGTAATACTTGCATAATATTCTTTACTTTATTTCAAATGTAATACAACACTCATTTTTTATGTTTTATTTTTATATTTGTAAATGTTGTTTTGTCTTACTTTAAAAAAAATAAATAAATAAATCAGTCAGTCATGAGGAGGTTTTCAGAAACTCAATATAATGTTTATGACTGTCAGTAAAGCTGTTTGAGTTTGAATGAAATGAAATGGTTCATTCTGATGCTGAGAATATGCAAACTCATGATGATGATGAGTAAATAAACACAACTAGGCTGTTTTGTAACCGATCTGGTTATTTTAGTGAACTTTATCTCAGTGGTTTACGTGTATTGATCAAAGTCCCGCTCTGTTATCATAACCTTTATAACACATCAGGTCATTCATATAGGTGTGTGTGTGTGTGTGTATCTCATTCATGAAACAGGAACAGCACAGTTTTCTATGGAAATCAATCAGATTCATTCTTAAATACATTTCTGCATTGCATTGAGAGGCACAATAATAATAATTCAGAATGATTTTCACAGAAATCAGTTGTGCTGCTGTTTCATGAATGAGGCCCATTGAGTGTGAATGTGTTGTTAGTATAATAGTGAGTCTCTTCAGAACAGCTGACTGATCATTTCCACTCGTTCACTCTGATCTGGGATCTGCTCTCGGCACACACACTGGCCTTAGATCAACCGCTCGCCAAAATACCGTGGTGACTACAGTAAAACAGTGATAAACATCAGAGAGAATGTAAACAAATGATAATGATATAAAATAACAACATGAAGCCTCCAAATAAACCACTAATGAGAATCATGTGATCGTCAGCTGAAAGTGTGATTTTGCAGAGATGATTTGATTTTCCGCTGAGTTTATTTAGGGTTGTTTCATGACTCTGACACACACAGAGAGCTGTAATTGTGGTTTTGTGGATATTGTGTTTGCATCTGGTTTTTCAGTGGACAGTGTTTTGGCCTCAGGACGTCCCGTATGGCAGTCTGGGTCCTCTCGGAGCTCTGGCCAAACATTTAGTTGACTATCATTATTCTGTGCTGTATTACGGGTGAGTGACCTCTGACTTCTGCAGAAATCTGCTCAAAACTGGGCGTTTGGTGCATTAATTGCAACAGAATTGCACATAATTACAGTTTGTTTATATGAAGGATTGTGCAAATAATTCTCTGTGGAAAACATCTTTTAGAATTTGGTGCAAAATGTGCTTAAATCATGTTTTCATGAAAAGTACTCTTACAAATTGCTCAATAACTGCACATTATATTTAAATGAAGAATTGGGCAAATACTTATCTTTGGAAAACCTATGCAAAAAAATAGTTTATTTTTTTTTAAGAATTTGGTGCAAATGTTCATATTATGTTCATATGAAAAATTGGGCAAATAAATGTCTTTGGAAAACCTGTGCAAAAAATCATTGAAAAAAAAAAAAATTGGTGCAAAATGTGCTTAAATCATCTTTTAATGAGAAATACACTTTAACATTTCTCAACTGCAAAATATGCTCATAAAAGTTTTTGCAAATAATTGTCTTTGGAATTTGGTGCAAAATGTGCTAAAATCATCTTTTCGTGAAAAGTACTCTTACAAATTGCTTAATAAATGCATATTATGTTCATATGAAAAATTGTGCAAATAATTGTCTTTGGAAAACCTGTGGTGAAAAAAAATCTGTTTTTATTTTATAAAGAATTTGATGTAAAATGTGCTTAAATAATCTTTTCATGAAAAATACACTTTAAAATTGCTCAATAACTGCATATTAAGCTCATGAAAATCTGATTTTTTTTTTTTAAGAATTTGGTGCAAAATGTGCTTAAATCAGCTTTTAATGAAAAATACACTTTAAAATTTCTCAAAACTGCACATTATGCTCACGAAAAATTGTGCAAATAAATATCTTTGGAAAATATCTGCAAAAAAAAATCTGGTCTTTTAGAATTGAATGCAAAATGTGCTTAAATCATCTTTTCATGACAAATACTCTTACAAATTGCTAAATAACTGCATATTATGTTCATATGAAAAATTGGGCAAATATTTCTCTTTGGAAATATATATATATATATATATATATATATATATATATATATATATATATATATATTTTTTTTTTTTTTTTTTTTTTTTTTAAGAATTTGGTGCAAAATGTGCTTAAATCATCTTTTCATGAAAAATACTCATATGAAATTATGCTCATATGAAAAATTGTGCATATGATTCTCCTTCAAGAACATCTCTGGCCTTTTACATAAAGGGGCAAAATTGTCATGAAAATAATGTTACAAAACAATGCAAAGAAGGTCTTGGTGGTGCTGAAAGGCCGTCTGATGATGTTTGTTCCGGCCGTCTGTGTTTCAGGTGGTATCTGACGTGGGTCATCCATTTGTTCGAGGCTCTTTATGCGCTGAAGGTCTGCAGGTAAAAACTCTTGTGTTTTATGAGAGTTCAGTGATCTTGGAGTTTAATCTTTTCTACCACAGGGTGGCAGTGCAGATCATCAGATTTCTGCATGTTGTTCATTCTGTTGTACTGTGTGCATCATGTATGTATGGAAAACCTGAATAACTACATTTGCCAAAATGACTGACTATAACGCCGTCTCATAACTTCACACTATGAGCAGAAAATACATATGTAAACAAGAAGAATCTTTATAAATGATTAAGACATCAGTTTACCCAGAAGAAATGCAGGAATGTGTTGATGTGTTTGTTTCTGCAGTGACAAAGGCATCGACAACACTTCCACACGTATGCTGTGGTTTGCTCAGACCTTCTTGTATGGTATCGCATCTCTTGGTCTTCTGCTCAAATACAAGCCCGACGGCCGACCCAAGCGCCAGTGAGAGAAACCATCACGTATTTCCCAGCAGGACACTGATCTTTATATTCCAGAGGATGTCAACAGGAGCTCATAAAGCAGCTGTCGAGGTTTCAGTTATACAGTCACATCACATCCATGTTTAGCATGGCCTTTTTTAACATGATCTGGGTTCAGTTCAACTATCAGCAGCATTAATGTCCTTTCACACAGAAAATTATTTAAACTCGACAGTCAGCGTTTTAAAAAAGTACAGCGAGACAGTTAAAGTGGAAACTAAAGGACTGAGCGATAAACATCAAAATACACACTGTTCAGTTACACATGTTTACATGAGACTAGTGTCTTGTGACCTTGACTGGTATAGATAGTTTCTTGTAAGAGCCATGGAAATCCAGTAAACATGGTAACTTTATTAACAATAACAATAACCATATTCAGAGAGCCCTCCATATAAGCTGTAATATTTCTTTACTTAAAAGCTTTTGTTTAATGCATTAATAATGTATTCATAATGTATGTTAAAATGCATTCTATCTTTTCATAAAAAATGAAACCAAAGTTAAAATGCATCATAATATTTCCAATATTCTGAAATGAGTTTTTAAAATTCATGCTCAAATTATTCAGGTTACACTTAGATTTTATGTGGGGGTTTTTTAGCATTTTTAATTGTTAGATAATTCAAATATAACTTGATTTCAATCATTTGAAGTCATGCTGAACCCTCCAGTGAAACCACCTTATAGCCCAAACGCATTTTAAAGTAAGAGTTCATGAGTTTGAATAAAAGCATGAGGGTTTTCTGTGGTGATCTGATGCTGTTGATGGAGCTGAACACAGAACATTCTTCTACCGCAGGGTTTCTCAAGCTCTGCTCCAGGGTTTAGAAGTGCACTTGTATATTTAGATTATCTGTAGATCAAACACATTCCCGAGGAGGAACTGCAGTGTCCAGGCACTAAAGTTCACTTCTAGAGTTTTTACCATTATACGATTTACAGATCAAGAGGACAGTGTTTAACGCTGGTGAGTGTTTGAGTGATGGACCGTGTGGTTGGTCTTTTTAAAGAGATGGAAAATAAACTGATTTGAAATGTTTGTTTTTTGTCATCTGTCATTCAGTATACAGTCACATCATAAAATACTGTAAAATAGATCTGCAGATGCTTGTTTTGCAGCTCAGATACTCAAATTTGATCAACTTAAATATTGCAGCAAGATGATAGTGAAAAAGATGCCATTAAACAAAGAATACACCATCTTTGTTGTTTATACATTCATTTGGAGATTCACTGTGAGATGATGTATTACAATATAAAAATATACTACAAGTTTTAAAGGTGCCATAGAATTGAAAATTGAATTTACCTTGGCATAGTTGAATAACAAGAGTTCAGTACATGGAAATGACATACAGTGAGTCTCAAACTCCATTGTTTCCTCCTTCTTATATAAATCTCATTTGTTTAAAAGACCTCAGAAAAACAGGCAAATCTCAACATAACACTGACTGTTACATAACAGTCGGGATCATTAATATGTACGCCCCCAATATTTGCATATGCCAGCCCATGTTCAAGGCATTAGACAAGGGCAGCCAGTATTAACGTCTGGATCTGTGCACAGCTGAATCATCAGACTAGGTAAGCAAGCAAGAACAATAGCGAAAAATGGCAGATGGAGCAATAATAACTGACATGATCCATGATAACATGATATTTTTAGTGATGTTTGTAAATTGTCCTTCTAAATGTTTCGTTAGCATGTTGCTAATGTACTGTTAAATGTGGTTAAAGTTACCATTGTTTCTTATTGTATTCACGGAGACAAGAGCCTGTGCATTTCTAATTATGCCCCAAAATAGGCAGTTAAAAAAATCTATGGGGTATTTTGAGCTGAAACTTCACAGACACATTCAGGGGACACCTTAGACTTATATTACATCTTGTGAAAACGCATTCTAGGGCACCTTTAATGATTGGTATGGTTAATTATGATTAATTAAAGAAAAATGTGTGATTAATTCATTGACAGCAATTTTTTTTATTTGGTAGAGTGTTTACGCACCATCCATGTGTCACATTACGCTGCAAAAATAATCTTATTCCTCAGTGTTTTTGTCTTGTTTTCCAGCGCAAATATCTAAACTTTCTCAAACTGAGATACATTAATTATTCTGAAAAATGTATGAAAACAAAGTGAGTTTGTGCTTTAAACAAGAACAAATATCTGCCAATGGGGTCAGAAAAATAAACTTTATTCAAAAGGGAAAACAAGATAAAACAAGACAAGATTTTCTCAACTGGCAGACTATTTGTTCTTATTTTAAGCATAAACAATTTATTAATTTTGATACATTTTTACGAAAACATGAGTTAACATCTTCAGTCATTTTGCTTCTCCAGTAAATGTATCTTGATTTAAGAATGTTTAGATATTTGTGCTGGAAAACAAGACAGAAACACTGAGGAAGAACATTATTAGGTTACACTTTATTTTGATAGTCCACTTTAGACATTCTGCTGACTTTAAGTACATTTGCATGTCAACTTATTCTACTTACCCTAACATAACAGTCTACTAATAACTATTGTGAGTTAGTTGATGCAGTAATTTGAAAGTTAGTTAGTAGAATGTCTAGAGTGGACCACTGAAAGAAAGTTTTGCAGTGCAGAATCTGTAGAATGTTTTTTTATAGTATTTGTTTTGCCGTCAGCAGACATTTAAATGCAAGTCTCAAGCTTTTGTGTCTGGATTTTGTGCCGCGGTCAAGGAGTCCTCAGCTAATAGACTTAGAGATTTAAACTCTAATCACTGCTCTCTCCCACACACACACACACACACACTCCAGTCCTCCTCTCTGTGACGTGGGATCTCTTATTTAACTCGTCCTCATGTCTGTAGTGTCAGCATTCAGGATTCTGTGACGTGTAGATTCATGCAGACACACAGACCTTCTGATCTCCAAGAGTTAAAATACAGCAGTCAGAGTTTGATATATACAGGATGAATCTTTATGTTCTTAGGCTAAATACAGCAGACGTCACAACAGCTAGTTTCCACATCAAACATTCAGTGACGTTTATAAATAAAGTTATGTACAGCTCAAACCTCCTCCCATAAAGATCATCCCCGTCTACAGGATATCCAATAATAATAATCGGTTCAATCAGTGTGGAATGATCTTTACTCCCATATTTGATCTCTGCTTCATGTGACATCATTGACACTAAGAGTATTTAAATGTTGACTTTTCTTCTAAATGCTATGTTTGTGTGTGTTTGTCAAACAGCAGTGATCAGTGTCAGATCCTGAGACCTGACACATAATCGTGCTTTTGTAATTATGACAAAATGTGTGTGTGTGTGAGAGAGAGAGAGAGAATGTGTATTTGTGTGTGTGTGTGTGTGTGTGTGTGTGTGTGTGTGTGTGTGTGTGTGTGTGTGTGTGTGTGTGTGTGTGTGTGTGTGTGTGGATCACCGCTCCAGCCAGCGCAGTGACGGATAGCGGTCTGACAGCGTCCGCCGCAGCTGTGAGTTCTGACTTTTATCCCTCATTTCAACGACACACTCGACCTGTGAGCACAATCACATCAGCACTTCAGCAGAGAACATCTTCTCAAACACACTCATATGTGCTAATCTGTCTGAATTTCCACAGATAAACTGCAAACCCTGTGTCTTTATTGATATCAGTACAGTATATGATGATACAAGTAGATAGTATGTGTGTATATATATATATATATACACATATATATCAGGGTTTCCCAACCAGGAGATCATGGGTTGATGAAAAGACAGTAATGATTTAAATAAATAAAAGTGTAAAATTAAAATAAAATAAATAATAAAAAAAAAAAACTTTTTATAAAAACTTATTACTAAATAAATCATTTAAAATATAAATAAAACCCTCAACACTGCAAAAAATTTTTTTTGATGAAAAATGGTAAAAATAAACAAATAAATAAAATCAAAATGACCCAAAAATTAAAATAATGTCATTTATTACTCTCCCTCATGCCGTTCCACACCCGTAAGACCTTTGTTAATCTTCAGAACACAAATTAAGATATTTTTGTTGAAATCTGATGGTTCAGTGAGGCCTGCATAGCCAGCAATGACATTTCCTCTCTCAAGATCCATAAAGGTACTAAAAACATATTTAAATCAGTTCATGTGAGTACAGTGGTTCAATATTAATATTATAAAGCGACGAGAATATTTTTGGAGCGCCAAAAAAACAAAATAACAACTTATTTAGTGATGGCCGATTTCAAAACACTACTTCAGGAAGCTTCAGAGCACAAATGAATCAGTGTATCGAATCATGATTCAGATTGCGTGTCAAACTGCCAACGGCTGAAATCACGTGACTTTGGCGCTCCGAACAGCAGATTCGACACGCTGATTCATCTGTGCTCCAAATCTTCCTGAAGCAGTGTTTTGAAATCGGCCATCATTAAATAAGTCGTTATTTTGTTTTTTTGGCGCTCCAAAAATATTCTCGTCGCTTTATAATATTAATATCGAACCACTGTACTCACATGAACCCATTTAAATATGTTTTTAGTACCTTTATGGATCTTGAGAGAGGAAATGTCATTGCTCCCTATGGAGGCCTCACTGAGCCATCGGATTTCAACTAAAATATCTTAATTTGTGTTCTGAAGGTCTTACAGGTGTGGAACTGCATGAGGGTAAGTAATTAATGACAGAATTTTCATTTTTGGGTGAACTAACCCTTTAATTACTCACTATCATGTCGTTCCAAACCCGTAAGACTTACGTTCATCTTCGGAACACAAATGAAGATGTTTTAAATGAAATCTGAGCCAGTTCCTCTCGCTTCCAAACATTCATAGAGTTTGTAAAACTTACCCATATGAATTGAGCGGTTTAGTCCAAATTGCTTTATATGATGAACAGATTGAATTTAGGCTTTTGTTCACATATAAACATTGATTAGCGAATATAAACAGAAGCTCAACTGAAACTGCTTGACGCACAAGAACAAACCTCATTGGTTCCTGCTGAAGCTCAAACGTGCTGCGTAACATGAGAATGAACCTCACTGGTTCTTGCACGTCAAGCGAACATGCTTGAGCTTCCGTTTATCATAACTGATGATGTGTGCATTGATGAATGTTTATATGTGAATAAAAGCTTAAACTAAATCTTTTCAGCGCATAAAGCAATCGAGTCTCTTCAGAAAATTTTGACTTCAAATTAAACCTGTCAATTAATATGGATTAGTTTAACAATCTCTTTATGAACTTTTTGAAGCACCAAAGTGGGAGCTGTCAATGGAAGAACAGAAATCTCTCACATTTTATTAAAAACATATTAAACGAGATACATAAACGAAAGTCTCACAGGTTTGGAACGACATGAGGGTGAGTAAATGAGTAAATGATGTTTTCTGAAAAATGTATAAAAATTGTGTATAAAAAAGTGAGTTTGTGCTTAAAACAAGAACAAATATCTGTCAATGGAGTCAGAAAAAAAAAGAATAATTTTGTTATTTGATTTAAAAAAAATATTCTGAATTTTTATTTTAAATTATTTATTTTTTTGTTAATTTAACTAAATTAAATTTTTGTTCAATTTTGGTAAATTTTATTATTTTTTACCTGCATGTCATTTCACCATTAACTGACATCAGAGAACCATGAACATGCAAATGTGTTGTTAAATTACTGAAATATAACTTAAAATCTCAGGGGGACTTCAAGAAAATATTTTAGCTCAAAATATGTACCTGTTATGTACCATGTTAATGAACGAAAATGAAAAGGTGTTCTGCCGTGGTACTAGTTTGTTAGAGAGTGTAAATCAAATGACCTCTGACCTGTGCTTTGAAGAGCTCTGCTTTATCACTATAGCGTCTGTGGCAAACATCCAGCAACCTGAGAGAGAGAAACAGAGTTGACTAACTGCTGGCTGTGTTAGTTAGTTAGTGTTGTTTCCTTCATGTCCTGACAGATAATCTGAGGATTCAGGATGTTAACTGCGAGTGAAGAAACACGAGCTCATTGAACACTGACATGCTGCTGTTGATTTGACTGGTAGTTAGTGTAATCAGATGAGCACAGGAGTGTGAGGAGACAGATAAAGAATGGAAAATGTGTAAAGCTTCTATGTTTTAAAAGTACTACTAATCAACATGTCGGTTGAACGGATCACATGTAAACCTTCAATGCATTGTAAGTTACACCGGATGAAAGCATCTGCCAAATGCATGCATGTAAATAAGGGTTTAGTTGCCAGGAAAAGCCACTAAATCGCAGCTGACACTAGGTATCTGTTCCTCCAGAACACTACGGATGTCTCACATCGTCCTCGTTCAGCAGTGGATGTGTTTGGCCTCACCTGACGTCCTCTCTGGCCAGCAGGTCCAGTAGTTTGGCCATGTCTCCAGGCCAGTCCGCCAGCTGCACCGTGAAGCGACCGACTCTGTCATCCAGAACCAGAGCTCGTTCCACACACTGCAGAACCAGGTCCAGTTCCATGTTTGCACTGCTCACCACCACCGCCACCCTAGAGGACACAGAGTTTTCCATGTAACACCAAAGCTTTATCAGTGTTTTTGCATGGAAACACTGCAATGAAAAATGATGTTCTTTCTTTGTATTTTTGCCTTGTTTTCCAGCACAAATATCTAAACATTCAAGATAAATTTACTGGAGAAGCAAAATGACTGAAGATATTAAGTCTTGTTTTCTGAAAAATGCATCAAAAAGAAGTGAAATATCTGTCAACTGGGTCAGAAAAATACTCTTAATTCAAAGGGAAAACAAGATTATTTTTCTGACCCCGTTGGCAGATATTTGTTTCCTTGTTTTTAGCATGAAGTCACTTAATATTTTTTTTCAGAAAACAAGAAGACTGTTTAGATATTTAAGAGCGAATGTTTAGATATTTGTACTGGAGAAGAGCATACTTTTTTTGCACAGAACGATATTACAAAATATGCAAAATATTCTTGTATATTGCTGTTGTTTCCATAATATTAAAGCAGTAAGGTTAAATTAGGTAATGCACTGTGAACTAACATGAACAAACAATGAATAATTGCATTTTTACAAGATAAATTATGCTGCTAAAAATACATATGTACATGTGTAAAAATACATTATGTTAACAAATGAGAACTTGTTGTAAGTGTTACCGTTTCATTTATCAATAGTGATTCAAATAGGTACAGAAGGATGATAAGCCAGCTGCATTAATATAACATGTTTCGCAGGTGCGTGTCGATCAAGTGCAACTCGTGCATTCAGAGTTTAGTTTGTTTTCTGAAGGAGATTCAGTTCAGTAGATCACTTAAATGAGTTCAGTCAACCAGCTCATCCTTATGGACTGAGCGTAAAGAAATCCTTAGCTAACTGGCTTATCACAAAGAGTGTCCAGGTGGACACTGACCCGGTTAGGATGGTAATAAAGTGAGTGAGGGGCTTTAACCACCTTTTGCCTTTAAGCTCTGGCAGTTGTCCAGCTAAGATGGCGGCCAAACCCATGGCTCCTTCTGTGTCCACGGTCGAGCGCTCATACTCCTGAAACCTCAGCATGGCCACCAGAGCGTCCGCCTCCCTTTGGAGAGAGAGAAGACATGCATAGGATTAACTGGAATGTATTGATATGGAACGTATAGAGCTAAATGGAGCTAAAGAGCTTCAAGATACCTGACAGAAATGACTTTGTCCACCAGTTTCTTGGCCAGCTGAAAGGTATGTGTTCCCAGAGAGTGATCCACCAAATCTGTGTGTGACCAGAAAGAACGATCAGAACGGCTCATAAGAGAATGGCTGGTAAAGCAGAAGCGTTTGCAGAAGACTTTACCTCTGTAGAGTTTCTTGTTGGGGTTGCAGTAGAGATCTTTAATGGGGGAATCAGTTTTGAGTGACTGCAGTAGAAGAGGAAACTCCTCTGGTTCAACACCCTGTTAGAAACACAAGATTCACAAGACATGTCATGCCTTAAAGTCACCATGGAATCAAAAGTGGCAATTCTTGTTGTTTTTATGGAATATTGGAGTGTTTATTCTAAATGATTTATCGGTGAGCATCATTATTGTTTTAAATTCATGTTCCTGGCAATCTTGAATCAGAATAACTTCCCCTCTTCTCTGATGATGAGGGCGGGGCAACCTGTCACTCACATGAGATCCACCAATAGCAAACTAAATCCATCCAATCAGTTCCCCACAGACAAAATCAAGCCCCGCCCTACATTTGTTCTTGTTCCAGAAGACGCTTCATTCGGATATACGGCACAATAAGGAAGAAAAGGCGAGCGCAGCTTCCCTTTCATGCTCATAATCATGCACTTTAATGCATTCTAGAGATCTAACAGTGTATTAATTGATGTGCACCAGGGTTATTATTGTTAAAGGCACAATATGTAAGATTTTTGGATTAAAATATCCAAAAAACACTAGAACAATGTTATATATTTTGTTGACTTGTGTACTTGCATTATTCCAAATGTTTCCAAGAATGTTTAAATTCAGAGAAATAAGCAATTTTAACTAGGACACGGACTGTGTCCATTCGTCGCCTATAAATGACATCATACCCGCGTTACCCAGTTTTATTTTGTAGAAACCATGGAAACACCAAAAACGCTTTAATGTAGTATTATGTGTTTTATTAGACAGGTGAGCAACTGTTTGGATACCGTCATCATCAGAAAACTAATCATGTTATATAGCTCAACACAGTAAGTCTTATTGTTTACACCCTGCTTCATACTACAGTAAACTTAATAAATCTTTAATACATTAGCTCAAGAATATGATTTCTGTCCTCGGCGTCATCAAGCTACACCTTTGTTTTGAATAAGCGACCTCTAGCGGCGAAAAATTACATATTGTGCCTTTAACTAAAACTATTAAAAACATTTCTGTTAAAGGGTTAGTTCACCCAAAAATGAAAATGATGTCATTAATGACTCACCCTCATGTCGTTCCAAACCCGTAAGACCTCCGTTCATCTTCGGAACACGGTTTAAGATATTTTAGATTTAGTCCGAGAGCTTTCTGTCCCTCCATTGAAAGTGTATGTACGGTATACTGTCCATGTCCAGAAAGGTAATAAAAACATCATCAAAGTAGTCCATGTGACATCAGTGGGTTAGTTAGAAGTTTTTGAAGCATCGAAAATACATTTTGGTCCAAAAATAACAAAAACTATGACTTTATTCAGCATTGTATTCTCTTCCGGATCTGTTGTCAATCCGGGTTCACGACTCCGCAGTGACGCTGCTGACGTGTTATCCGGTGCGCCAGAGCTTCGTTTACAGTCTGAGGGAGACGCACGCTGTATTCAAGCTATTCTACATTGTTTGTATTTTGGTATTGCTATATTTTTTAAAATGGTGCGTAAGTGTGCATGTCGCGGATGTCCTAATCGCCAGAAACAACCACAGCGACGTAAAAGTGCATTACCAACGCCGACAGATGAAAGGATTCAATGGAAACAATTCAATGGAATCAATTCAATGGAAAGGATTCCGGAAGAGAAGACAATGCTGAATTAAGTCGTAGTTTTTGTTATTTTTGGACCAAAATGTATTTTCGATGCTTCAAAAACTTCTAACTAACCCACTGATGTCACATGGACTACTTTGATGATGTTTTTATTACCTTTCTGGACATGGACAGTATACCGTACATACATTTTCAATGGAGGGACAGAAAGCTCTCGGACTAAATCTAAAATATCTTAAACTGTGTTCTGAAGATGAACGGAGGTCTTACGGGTTTGGAACGGCATGAGGGTGAGTCATTAATGACATCATTTTCATTTTTGGGTGAACTAACCCTATAATTGAAATAAAGCTTAAAATTAAAATAAATATAAATATTAGTTACTTCAACATTTCTGATTTTCATTTAGTTTAAGCTCTAAAAATATTAACTGGAAATAAATAAAAGCTAAAACTGAAATAAAAATAAATTAAATTTAAATATCAATATTTAAAAAAAGGAATAAAATAATGAAATCTAAAATCACACTGGTGTGCAGTGCTCGTGTGAAGCATTCACAGATCAGGATGATGATGATGCTCTTCACGCATACGCATGAGTTCATTTAAGCTTTAACCAAGCGGAGCGTGAACCTGGAGCTGGAAGGCTGTATTTTCCATCAGATCTGACTCACTATGACAGAGATGCGAGGGTTCAGGTGTTTGATGGCGGCTGCGGTTCCTGCCAGGAGGCCACAGTGTCCGCCCGCGGGCACGATGACGGCGTCGAGCTTGGGCACCTGCTCGTAGATCTCCAGACCCACGGTGCCCAGGCCTGCCAGATACACGGCGCTGTCATCCCTGCGGGAGGAGAGAGGCAGATCGGTCACACCTGTCCGGATAGACACTCCACACTCTGCCAAATGACTGTGTTGCTTTCAGGCTTATGTTCTGCGTTCAGTCAACGGTTTGGACACGTCTGCTCATTATCTTACACTTGTTATAATAATAGTGCAGTGATTGAGTGCAGCCACTGTCACCTTTGTCTTGCTTAGTTGGGGTTTAAAAGAATTAATATTCAGTAATATTATGGATTCAACTGCACTGACACTATCAGATGAGAACTGAATTAATCTGAATAATGACACTATTGTCTTCTGTAGAGCTGCTTTAGAGCTAAATTTGAATTTGTCTCATATTTGATGAAGTTTGCATTGGTTATTTTCCTGTTTATTACTGTGGAGATGCTTTGAAACCATCTGTATTGTATAAAGTGCTTAAATAAAGATGACAACTTGGTGTGAACTCATAATATAACTCACAAATGAAACACTCTTGTATTTGTGCTTCTCTTTGTCTAGATTTCAGTTCTGCTGTAGTGTCCAAACCTTTGACCGGTCATGTAATTTCACTCACTTTTACTGATGCACTTTTCTAGTTCTTATATTTACCCTGTCTATGGCCTCATCGGAGGTTTTTAGGATAAACCCTTCAGAGATTAGAAATTAATTGCAAGATAAATGATAGTCCTCTTGAGTGAGTCAAAGGTCTGGATAATGAAGACAATGATGTCTGTCTGTGCAAAAAGCACCATCTCGATGCTTGAGTGGTTGCTAGGGTGTTGCTATGTGCTGTTTGCTCTACAAGCATCTCAATATCTTCATGCCTTATAGTCGCAGTTAACTCCTATCTGCGTAATGCGACTGTAAGGTTTGTTGATATAGATATTAACATCATGATTGTGTGTAAAGCTTCTTTGAAACAATGTGAATTGTGAACAAATACATTTTAAATGTGAAAAATAAAAAAAGCATCTAGATCATTGAACTTCTCAGATCTTAACAATGAAACTTAAGTTAAAGACAGGTTTTTTTTTGTTAATGTTGGACTAAAAATTATTGACATTCCTCACACAGGCTATAACAACTTCCCAAAAAATGTTGATAATTTTTGTGTCTTTTTGGGGGGTTTCTCCACCTTTCGGGTCAAAAATGACCTGCCTTCAAAGAATTGCTTGTAAATCTATTGTTATGTTTTGTTATTGCCAAATATTGGATTCAGTCTTTTTGTCAACTTGTTTTCTTTCATTTATCAAAGGTTTTGTGTTTCTTTTTGGATCTAAATGATCAGAGGCCTCACTGAGCTGATGCTCAAAAAATTCACTCAAGCTTATTCACCCAGCTCAGATCAATGAGGCCTATGATCAATCAGATCAAAAAAGAAACACAAAACCTTTGATAACTGAAAGAAAACAAGTTGACAAAAAGATTGAACCAGTAGTTGATAATATAGCATGCATAATGAGAGATTTACAAGCATTTTTTGTAGGTGGGTCATTTTGACCCGGAACACCGAATCAAGGATTTGTCTCACTGACTCACTCCTCGAGACACAGGTATCCGTTCTCTTTGGCCAGGTGGCGAGCATGGTTGATGGAGTCTCGCGCTGTGCTGCCGTAGGAGATGACCATGGCTCCGTAGTCTCTGTACATGCGCAGGCGTGGAGGAGAGCTGTACGCCGGCATGATGACAAACACGGGAATCCTCATCTCCACTGCATGATACGCCACTGCCATGGAGAAGTTACAGTCCGTGGCCACAATCACACCCTTCCTCTGCTGATCCTGCACACGGTACCAGCCAGCTACATTATTACAGCTTATGATATTTCATGTGATGATAACATATGTCGAGAAAAAAATTATACTGTATATTATAGTCATGTTAAATATAATTTATATTATCATATGTTTAATTTATGCTATGATATTTAACATACATATAGCTGCAAGCAGCCATTAAGGGGCCAAGCACAAAGAAGCAAGCAAGAAGTAAAATCATGAAATAAAATGTAGCATTTTATTTCATATACTTTATTGTAGTTAGTGGCAATTTCATATTTTCTTCAATTATAGTGCCACCAACAGGCGCAATCCTACCACTTTTTTTTACGTGTCCTCAGGGTGTGGGCATAAATAAGTGTGTCAAATTTGGTGAAAATATCTCATTTTGTTTAGGAGTTATAGACATGTACATAAAAAATTATCCATGCACGACTTTGCATTTTTTTCCCACTTATTATTAAAATTTTGGCATGTCGTTGTTAACATTTAGCCAACGACCTATGTTTCCGAATTTCCTATGGTGGTTTCATCTTGATTGGACTAAAGGTTTCGAAGATAACCGCGATTGTTGTTTTAGCGCTAAATTGTTGCACGAACCATAAGGTTAAACCTAGCGTGTTAGGTATCGTTGGACTCGGCAAGGATTCAGGAATCTAAGTATATTACAGAATCCCTGAAAATAAGTCAACCACATCAAAATATGTATATTTGATTTCACCACTAGGTGGCGCTGCCTCGAAACTCCTCAGACTCCTTCAGGGCATTGTGCAGATGACCCATACCAAGTTTCGTAATGATATTCTAATGCATTCAAAAAATACAGCATTTAGCTACAAAATGCGAAATGGCTGACACCCAAAATGGCCGATATGGTAAAATTGGATATAATTCGAGAAGTTAAAAGCAATAATAGCCATTTTTGTTATCTCCCGACCAGTAGGTGGCGCTGTGCCAAAACGCAGCATGTAGCCTCAGGTCATGCTTGTGATGACACTTACCCAGTTTGGTCTGAATACGCTAAAGTGTTGCAGAGATATAGCCTCGGGTACAATTTGGCAATGTTCTTCGAATTTCTTTGCGCGTTATTCGAGAATGGTTGGGTTTTATCAAAAAGATTTTGATAAATATTTGCCAGCATAGTCTGAAGATGATCTGATTTGATTTTCATGAAAATTGGAGCAACCATCTAGGAGGAGTTCGAAAAAGTTCTTTTTTTGGCGGGAAAAGTTTAATGACGGAAAATGTCGTCACGTCATAGGATGCAATCAAATTGTATTGAGCCAAGGAGTCAGAGGAAAAAAATTGTTTCTAACCCTTATGTTTCAAAAGATATTAGTGTAAACACGAGTGAAACTTTGGACAAGTGGTGGCGCTAGAGAGTTTGATCTAGAGACACTAAATTTGCTGTAGTTAATGTGGGGACTGTCCTCTATCAGTGTGCCAAATTTCATAACTTTCCCGCAAGCGGTTCTATGGGCTGCCATAGACTCCCAGAGCGGAAGAATAATAAGAAGAAGAACGCCAACGAATACAATAGATGCCATTAAACATTCGGTGCTTCACCCCTAATAATAATATATGTCAACAGACCTGAAATGACATTACAAAAATTCACACGTTATTACTTTGTTTTGTTTTTATAAAATTAAATATAACATCATATATTAAACATATGAGTGCTATTTTATGGATTTTTGTGGATGTTTGTGCATCATTCCTGCTTTGATATTTTATATGATACAGTGACATAGACTGAAGTGTTGTGCAGTCACTGTATGTGGACTGAAGTGTGTGTGACAGATGAGCTCGTCACCTGTTTGAGTGAGGACAGCAGGTACAGAACTCCTCTCTCCTTCACAGATCCAGTGTAATGGAGAAGCTCTTTCTTCAGGTAGATTTCCATCCCGTACTGTTTGGACAGTCTGGAGTACTGAGGGCAGAACGCACGTTTATTATGGGCGGGGTCGGAGTTTGACGAGGTCTTGTCTATGTTAGAGTGTTGTTTGTAATTCTAGCGAATGCCTCTCATTTTTAGGAGGCCATAAAACCAAAGTGGCTGAGGCAGAGGAATTGTGTCTAAATACACAGTGCAAAAACAGCAGGATAACTGGACTCAAAATCCCCTCCAACATCTATGCGGTGTGACTGAACATGTTCAAAGATTTCATTTGCACATTCCTGAAAAACTCAAAATCAGAATCTGCTGTTCTCAAGTTTGATCAGACGCAGATGTTTGAGTCTTATTGCACTGTAAAAACGATGTTCTTCCTCAGTATTTCTGTCTTGAAATTAAGAAATTAAGTCTTGTTTTCTGAAAAATGTTTATATATTTTTTATAGGGAATGTGTTTTTCTGACCCTACTGGCAGATTTTTGTTCTTGTTTTAAGCACAAACTCACTTAATTCTGATACATTTTTCTTAATATCTTCAGTAATTTTCTTCTCCAGTATCTTGATTTAAGAATGTTTAGATATTTGTGCTGGAAAACAAGACTTCTGCACCACCCATCACAGTTTTTGTGATTGTTGGACTAGTTTCTGAGAGCGTTGGTTCAGTCGTGATTATGTAGAGACGTACCGTGCAGGGAGTTTTCTGAATGCCTGATTGCTGGAGTTTGAATGCGGCTGCGCTGATGTCCTCAAAGCGCAGATGTTCAGGAGCAACTTTGGGTACTGATTTGCCCTCGCCGCCTTTCTTAACAGACGGTTTTGGTGTTGACATCAATTGGACCTCCGGTGGTTCTGAGATGGTGGTCTGGAAGACCTTCACATCTCCATTGAGGTATTCCTCAGCTCCAAAGTCTTTCAGGCGTTCTGGGCAGATGAGAGTTGAGCGGCGACCCACACGGCTGTTAACGACATGGGCGTCTTTTGCGCACGGGCCGCTGTGGAAGGAGCAGTCGGGTTTGGAGGAACCTCGGCGCTGCTCTGTGCTGTTGGAGGAAGACATGGAGAGAATAAACCAAGAGACACTGCAGAAATGATGTTCTTCCTCAGTGTTCTTGTCTTGTTATCCAGTACAAATAAACATTCTTAAATAATAAAAAGGGAATAAAATCAAAATTCAATGACTTCACACTCTAAAAAATGCTTTGTTAAAAACAACCCAAGTTGGATTGAAAATGGACATACCCAGCGACTGGGTTGTTTTAACCCAGTGGTTGGGTTAAATGTTTGACCCAACCTGCTGGGCAGATTTATTTAACCCAACTATTGATTAAAAATGACTATATGGCTGGCTTAAAATGAACCCAAAATAGGTTTGAAATTAAAAATCAGACACATAATTACTAGATGCAACAATAATAGTTAAAAGGTGAACATAAGCAATTTAATAAACGTTTTATTGTTTCATTTGTATTCATTAAACCAATTAAGAAATGTTTGTTAATTAAACATAATAATAAATAATAAACATAATAATAAATGTAATAAATTTTGGGTTCATTTTAAGCAAGAAGTACAATAATTTTTAAACAATAGTTGCGTTAAATAAAACTACCCAGCAGGTTAGGCAAACATTTAACCCAACCACTGGGTTTGTCCATTTTCAACCCAACTTGGTTTTTTTTTTAACCCAGCATTTTTTAGAGTGTGTCATTGTGTGCTATAATTACTGAGGCTCTTATGACAAATTGCTTATCTCCCTCAGTCTGTAAGTTTTTTTATTCATTTTTATTTACTTATTATTTATTTCTATTTTTTATTATAAATATTTGTTATATAATTTATGTGATCATTTAAGTGTTACATACTTTTTTGTATTTTCCTGTTTGTGGAGAAATAAATTAAACATTTAGCCAACGACCTATGTTTCCGAATTTTCTTTGGTGGTTTTGTCTCTATCGGACTAATGGTTTCGAAGATATTCACAAACGTTGTTTTAACGCTATATCGCAACGTTGCACAAACCATAAAGGCGAAACCTAGCATGTTGGGCATCGTTGGACTCGCCAAGGATTTAGTAATCTAAGGAGATGACTCCCATGAAAATAAGTCAAACACATCAAACGTTATGAGCATATGAATATTTCACTCAATATTTCATTCATCTCGAAACTTCTCAGGCTCCTTCAGGGCATTGTGCAGATGACCCATACTGAGTTTCGTAATGATACTCTAATGCGGTCAAAAAATACAGTATTTTGCTACAAAATGCAAAATGGTCCGACGCCATATGGTAAAATTGGATATCATTCGACTCTGCAATAAAAAAAAATGATGTACATTCTCAAGAACTGTTGTTCACTACTTCTGATTATTTCACATAATTGAAACTAGAAGAAGACAAACAGCGACACTGAACGCAGGACCTGAACAAACCACACGCCCTCTGAAGACGTTCCTGACACATAAGACCGTTCACAATCACATCAAATGACTACAGACAGCAGCTTCTTCACATGCTACAGTACAGTTTCTGATCATATGGAGGAGGTTTGCTCTTTACTCAGCTCAAATTAACAGATTTGTAAGGATTCAGAAAGCAGCGTGGAGCAGAACACAGTACAAGCGCTTGTGGATTACTATGTATTCTTGATATTATGTGTATAATCCAGCATAATAAATTAACTGAATGCTTTGATCAAGGTGAAAACAACACTAGAGCCAAATTTACACTGCAAAGGTGGTGCAGAAGCTGCATCTGAAGTGCCATTTAGGTGAATTTAGACTGTTTAACGCTGCTCAGATATGCATAAATGCATTTACACAGCAATTAAAATTGCATAAACTAGTTATGATACTAGGGGCTGAGGTGTATCAGAGCTGACATAATTTAATCTGGCTTTTATGCAGCATTGAGTCTTTACACAGAGCAGCATTAAATCAGGTGTATGCAAAGACAACTAAGTGAATGTGATTTTACACATCTGAATTAAGGCTGCTCTGTGCCTGCTCAAGATGCAATGCTGCATAAAAGCCAGATTAAATTATGTCAGCTCTGACACACCTCAGCCCTTAATATGAAGGTATACTGTTAAAATTACTGTTTTGCCACATTAAACGGTCTGTATAAAGAATACACATAACTGCCACTTCAGAAGTGCTTCTGTTCCACTTCTGCAGTGTATATTTGACTTTAGTGGTCAGTATTTCACTGTCTCTGGTCATGTGTCCAGTGCTGAAGGCTATTAATATCTGCTGTATTCTGCAGGTCTGACCTTCCACCTCATTCCCACGTCACAGTGTCTAATACAGTCTAATACAGAGAACCAAACCTCTCTGATTAACCCTATACATCCTACTGATACGCACATTTATAAGGCCTCTTAATGATCAACATGATATATGCACACAATCTCCTACAGTCCTTCTGTTGTCTGATTGATAGTTTAGATTGTTTTATCAAGTATAAGTCTTTTAGTATAATTGTACAAACATCCTCCTTCTGCTCGTGTCTTTCTTCTGTGAAATCAAGACATCAGAATAACTTTGATATTGTTAGTAATATTTCAAATGCAGTTTACTTGATTATCCAGACATCATTTATTAGAAAATCCATAAGTATTAAATATGATCATCAGGCTTTTGAGGAAGGTTTATTTGTTCATCTCTCAATCATCATTGTATTGCATTATATGTTTAAAACTACAGAGCTCTGATCATAAAACTAAGCATTTAAAAAGCTGTTTTTCCCTCCATATTCTTGCTATATCAGACTATATGAGCCATAAAAGCCTGATGGATCAAATATGATACTCAACAAAAACATTTTTGGTTCAATAAACTGTTCCACTTCAAACAATTAGATATTATTTCATATGTCAGGCTTTAGAGGGTTAATGTCATGCATCAATAACTCTTTGTGTGATTCCTCTTAGCTCCTCTCAGATGTTTACCGTGGCAGGAAGAGGAGGATGAAGGAGAGGAAGAGTCTGAGGAGGATGTACACTAATGCCTGGAAGAGCGACAGGAAAGGTGCGTTTTCGGTGAGCTGTGGGAACGGAGGGAGAGCTACAGACGAGGGCGGCTCTGCTGGATCTACAAGAGATGGACCGGGAGCTTTAGAAGCGGGTTGAGGATCATCGAATCTCTTTGACACTCCAGCTTGAGACTCTCTGGGATGAAGAATGTGAGCTGTAGCCACTGAGGGTTTGGGCTGGCGTCTCTGTTTGGGTGTTTTACGGGCAGGTGCGGGTGAGTGTGAGTCACTGGATGGGGGAACCGCAGGATGGGAAGGAGTCACTACATGGTATCTAGATGCATCCACATCCGTCTCTGAACTATTACATCTCTCAGACTCAAGAGGACACTGGGAATTATTAGGTGTTGGAGACACTCTAAAGGTTTCAGATTTACATGCTACGGTTTCCCACCTCTGCCAGAAGGGATCATATTCCTCGCTGTCATTAAAGCTTCTCCGTGTCTCTTGTGGCTGCAAGCCGTCATTCACAAAGTTTGCAAAAAACTGTGCTGCAAAATTCATCCTCAAGTTGACATGAAACACCAAGCTGCGCAGATGCTCTCTGATGTGTGTGTATCTATCCAACAGTATTGTCCTCTTTCTCAGTCGTCCTACAGGACATTAGCTTACTGCTCAAGGTTATTTAAAGAGGGATTACCAGTAATCACACGCTAGAGTCACTGCCGGCCTTTCCACCCCTCCAGGACTCCACCTACAGCTCTATTCCTGTATCAGACCTGGTCTTAACCCGCCTCTCACGTGGTATAATCAGACACTCTAACGGGATAGATGAGGACTTAATGCTTCCTAGAGAATAATGACCTCAGACTCTCGTCCAGCAGAAAGTGTCCCCCATAAGACCTCAACCTCTGACCTCTAGGACTGGCCAAATCCTCTTCAGACGGGATCACAGATCACCTCTGACTTCACTCATCATTTATGCTGCTCCAGACTTTGTGAGACTCAAATACTGAGTTTGGACGTGGAACAAACATGATATGATATATAAAGCAGGGATGTTGCTGGAGTGTTCTGTGTGGTTGTTAGGGCGTTGCTAGGGAGTTCTGTGTGGATGCTATGGTATTGCTAGGGTGTTCTGTGTGGATGCTAAGGTATTTCTAGGGTGCTCTGTGTGGTTTCTATGATGTTACTAGAGTGTTCTATGAAGTTGCTAGAGTGTGGCTGGAGTGTTTTGTGCATCTAGGGTGTTGCTAGAGTGTTGTGTGCAGTTGCTAGAGTGTGGCTGGAGTGTTCTGTGCATCTAGGGTGTTGCTAGGGTGTTCCTTGTGGTTGCTAGAGTGCGGCTGGGGGTTCTGTGAGGCTAGGGTTTGCTAGGGTATTCTGTGTAGTTGCTAGGGTGTTGCTAAGGTGTTCTGTGTGGTTGCTAGAGTTTTCCGAGGTATTCTGTGCTGCTAGGGTGTTTTTTGTGGCTGGAGTGTTTCTAAGGTGATCTGTGTGGTTGCTACAGTGTTGCTGGGATGTTCTGTGTGGTTGGAGTGTTGCTAGGGTGTTGCTAAGGTGTTCTGTGTGGTTGCTAGAATGTTGCTGGGATGTTCTGTGCAATTAGGGTGTTGCTAGTGTGTTCCATGTAGTTGCTAGGGTATTGCTAAGGTGTTCTGTGTGGTTGTTAGAGTGTTGCTGGAGTGTTCTGTGCAACTAGGGTGTTGCTAGGGTGTTCTGTGTAGTTGCTAGAGTATTGCTGAGGTGTTCTGTGTCATCGCTAGGGTGTTGTTGGAGTGTTCTGTGCCACTTGGGTGTTGCCAGAGTGTTCCGCGTAGTTGCTATGTTGTTGCTAAGGTGTTCTCTGTGGTCGCTAGAGTGTTGCTAGGGTGTTCTGTGTGGCTAGGGTGTTGCTAGGGTGTTCTGTTTGGCTAGGGTGTTGCTAGGGTGTTCTGTGTAGTTTCTAGGGTGTTCTGTGTGGTCGCTAGAGTGTTGCTAGGGTGTTCTGTGTGGCTAGGGTGTTGCTAGGGTGTTGCTAGGGTGTTCTGTTTGGCTAGGGTTTGCTAGGGTATTCTGTGTAGTTGCTAGGGTGTTGCTAAGGTGTTCTGTGTAGTTCCTAATGTATTGCTAAGGTGTTCTGTGTGGTTGCTAGAGTTTTTCCGAGGTATTCTGTGCTGCTAGGGTGTTTTTTGTGGCTGGAGTGTTGCTAAGGTGATCTGTGTGGTTGCTACAGTGTTGCTGGGATGTTCTGTGTGGTTGGAGTGTTGCTAGGGTGTTGCTAAGGTGTTCTGTGTGGTCGCTAGAATGTTGCTGGGATGTTCTGTGCAATTAGGGTGTTGCTAGTGTGTTCCGTGTAGTTGCTAGGGTATTGCTAAGGTGTTCTGTGTGGTCGTTAGAGTGTTGCTGGAGTGTTCTGTGCAACTAGGGTGTTGCTAGGGTGTTCTGTGTAGTTGCTAGAGTATTGCTGAGGTGTTCTGTGTCATCGCTAGGGTGTTGTTGGAGTGTTCTGTGCCACTTGGGTGTTGCCAGAGTGTTCCGCGTAGTTGCTATGTTGTTGCTAAGGTGTTCTCTGTGGTCGCTAGAGTGTTGCTAGGGTGTTCTGTGTGGCTAAGGTGTTGCTAGGGTGTTCTGTTTGGCTAGGGTGTTGCTAGGGTGTTCTGTGTAGTTGCTAGGGTGTTCTGTATGGTCGCTAGAGTGTTGCTGGAGTGTTCTGTGCAACTAGGGTGTTGCCAGAGTGTTCCGTGTAGTTGCTATGTTGTTGCTAAGGTGTTCTGTGTGGTCACTAGAGTGTTGCTAGGGTGTTCTTTGTGCCTAGGGTGTTGCTAGGGTGTTCTGTGTAGTTGCTAGGGTGTTCTGTGTGGTCGCTAGAGTGTTGCTGGGGTGTTCTGTGTGGCTAGGGTGTTGCTAGGGTGTTTTGTGTGGTTGCCAGGGTGTTGCTAAGACTTTCTGTGTTATCTCTAGGTGTTTTCCTTCTGTCTAGTGTGATCTTTTGGTCTGTAGATCTTTTAGTAAAGTAGCAGCACACTCTCCTCAACAAAACACATGATTTGATGAATCATTCATGTCTAGAGTTCAACTGCACTTACACACTCAATTTTAATACTGATAGTGCTATAGAGGTTTTGGTGCATCACTAACTTAGTAGCACAATTACTAGTGAACAGACTGATCTGCCTGGGTCTTCGCTTTCAGCCCCTGTTGACAGAAATCTCAAATAAACATTCAAATTTAGTAAAAATATGAAAAAAGAAAATCGTCAAACTCCGCTCAGATCACTTTCATGCATACTGCTATTATTTATCCACAGGACGTGTTTTATGGTGCATGTAATAAAATGTTTCCTATGTCTCTTTATCCATCGTGATGCAGACGGACATGTGCAGACAAGATTTACAGACGGATACTAACCCAAGACATCACACCAACGGCCGGCGTGCCTGACAGCTTCAATACATCACACAAAACTAACAAGGGCTGAGGAAGATCCCGAAGGAGGATCATTGTTGTCCGTGTCCATTCCTCTGATGACCATTCCAGGAAAAAGAAAAGAATGGAAGTCTAGCCAAGAGAGAAGTCAATACTGAGATGGAGCCAAGAAACTCTTTCCAGCAGAATCTAGTGGTGGGAAGGCACAAATCATTTAATACTCAGAATGTTTGGAAAATTTTACTTCCCTTGGGAAAAAATAGATCTGCAGATTCAAAGGAACCGATCACAGTTAATCAGCCAGATTTCATCAAAGCACAGAGGATTGTCACTAGTGGAGAAGATCAAAGATAAGAGGAGCAAATCTCTCCATGAGATCAGCTGTCAGAGAGTCTGTGTTTGTCTCAAGTTATCTTCAGTTCCGTAAGCACCATTGTGAGTCCTTCCCTCTTAAGTAGCTTTACGCATTGTACACAGTGAACTTTACCCTTGAACACTTGCGGCTGAACTTTCACTCTGTTTCCTCCTCTGCTGCTACAGTTATATTAACTATTAGCATGTGGTTATAGGACAATTCATGTGTAATGGATGATTCCTCAAATCATGTGTGTCGTTGAGGTGTGCATGCTGCTATTTCACTGAATTAGATGCACCATTTTCACCTGATGAACCAGAGAAAAGGTGAGAACATCCCACAGACACATATTGAAGGAGGAACACGCCAAACATATAGACCAGAAGATCACTGAGACTCTTTTCACGCCAGACAGGCAGAAAACACCTAGAAATAACATAGAACAACCTAGCAACACCCTAACAACCGCACAAGATACCCTAGCAAATGCATAGCAACACCCTAGCAGCCATACAGAAAAGCCTGGCAACACCCAGGCAACCATTTAAAATAGCCTACAACCACCCAGAACATCCTAGAAATTGCATAGCAATGCCCTAGCTACCACACAGAACAGCCTAGCAACATCTTAGCAACCGCACAAGACACCCTGGCAACTGCATAGCAACACCCTTGCAACAACACAGAAAAGCCTGGCAACACCCTAGCAACCATTTAAAATAGCCTACAACCACCCAGAACAGCCTAGAAATTGCATAGCAATGCCCTAGCTATCACTCAAAATAGCATAAGAACCACCCAGAACAGACTAGCAATGCCCTAGCAACCACACAAGACACTCTAGTAACTGTATAGCAACATCTTAGCAACAACGCAGAACACCCTAGCAAGATAGCAGCAAGGTTTACATGGGTTCCATATACACTTAGCACAGCCTAGCAACACCCTAGCAACTGCATAGCAATGCACTAGCAACCACACAGAATAGCATAGACACCCTAGTAACTGCACAGCAACATCCTAGCAACAACACAGAACACCCTAGCAAGATAGCAGTAAGTTTTACATGGGTACCATATACACTTACAGCCTAGCAACACCCAGTAACAGCCTAGCAACCACACAATGTGCTAGCAACCACACAGAATAGCATAGTAACACCCTAGCAACCACATAGAACAATAAATAATTTAAAAATAAAATTAAAAAATAAAACACTAAAAAAATTAAATATTTTATAAGTTTACATGCATGCCATGTGACCATTAACAACAGAACAGCCTAGCAACAACCTAGCAACTATTCAAAATAGCCTACTAACCAACCAACCAACCAACCAACCAACCAGGAAAGCCTAGCAACACCCTAGGGACCACATAGCAACCACACATAACAATAAATAATTTAAAAATAAAATTAAATTAAAAATGATGAAATATTTTATTACGTCACCTGCATGTCATGTGATCATTAACTGACATCAGAGAACAGTGAACATGTGAATGTGTTGTAAAACCTTTGAAATATTAGGTTAAATCTCTGGTGGACTGTATGGAGAAAATATTTTAGCTCAGCTGACAAACACATTGCTGAATGGCTGTTTTTTGACTCATGAGTCTCTGGTTGAGTTTGTGTCTTCATGTTTCTGTGTGTTTGGCTTCAGTCCTGCTGGAGAGCGTAAAGCAGACCCACCCGCTCCGTTCTTCCCTCCTCCTCCAGATAGAGAACACTTTTGTTCTGTGTTTTCATCAGGAAACCAGTGAATCGAGAGCGAGGGACAGCGTGACAGAAGCAGGAGAGACGCTTCAGTGTGAACGTGAGATTCTGCTCTTCATTCTGCTGGTTTCTCGTGTGCCGTCAGTGTTTGTGACAGATGTCACATCTCTCTTCTGCAGGTCCGTCATGCCCTGGTCAACACGTGTCGCTCTTCTGATGCTCCTCATTGGTCAGATTTCCGCAGGTAAGACAGTGGATTGGATGAAGGTCACGGTGAGCTCATGTTTAGATAGTTCATGAGTTTTGCATGCAGTTGATGTCTTTGAGGATCATGTCGATGGTGTTTTCAGATTGTTCTCAAGGACTTTTGTAAAACTGTAGCTGTTTGAGACGTCTGAGTGTGTGTGTGTGTGTGTGTGTCAGTAACTGCGACTAGAACATCTGGTTTTGATTTGGCGTGTTCCCAGCGCTGTACTGACTGACAGAACCGCACAAACTCATGAGATTTCACACATGAACTACTGGAGTCCATCCAGAACCCTTGAAGCATCATATTCCCGTCTTCACGTCCGTATCTGAGCGGATCTTCAGTGTCAGTGAGGGAAGAGGGTGATTAGTCTGATGTGTGTGATCTCACTCTCGTGGAATGACCAGCTCAACCCATGAACACTCAGTACTTTTCTCTTGTTATTGGCTCAGAAACTCTTCATCAAGCCCAGAGAGTTTCAGTAATTTGTGGCATGACTGAGCCATCAGCAGTTCAAGTGAAATCATCATTCTTTCAACATTTACTCACACTCATGTTGCGCCAAACCGGTGCTTACTTTATTCTTCTGCAACATTGTTTTTATTTGAAAAAAACTGAAACAGAAAAAACAAGCCAGATCACATTTCAAATGACATAAATGCACTAGAGTAAATATGCATTTTTGTCTTGTTTTCCAGTACAAATATCTAAACATTCTTATATCAAGAGAACCTCTTTTTTTAAAGCCCATATTATGCCCTTTTTCAAAGTCTTGATGTTGTTTTTGGGCTCTACTAGAACAGGTTTTCATGCTTGAATGTTCATTATTTTCCTCATATTCTCCATTGTTGCAGCTCCTCTCTTTCCAGTCTGTCAGTAACACTCTGTTTAGTTCCTGTTTCAATGAAGCCCCTCCTTCTGAAAAGCACAGTGTGCTCTGATTGGTCGGCTGGAGCAGTGTGTTATGATTGGTCAAGCGCTTCGAGCGTGTTTGGAAAATGTCCCGCCCCTTACCATAACACACTACTAACTAACTCAAGCAGGCCCCGCCCCTTTATTCTGCATGTGAATTATTTAAATGAGGAATATTGTGACGTGTTCGTTCCCGGAAGAAAACTCAAGACTACAATGGAGGAGTTTCAAGGAGTTCAGAAAATGTGCAGTTTCATTACTGTTAATATAGTTATTTGTGTGTTATTATGTTGATGTCTTTTCTGTGTTTCTGTGAGTCATGAGAATCTGTGATCTGTGAAGCTTAAAGAGCAGAAGAACTGACGTCAGATCAGAAACACGTCAGTCTCTGTGTGCCGATTTACTCTCGCTGTGTTTAACAGGCAACATCCTGCAGCACTTACAGGAAGATCTATTAAAATGCTGCTCACGACAGGAAGTTAAATGCAAAAACATCAAAGACTGTGGGAGGTGGGAATCCTGCGGGAAAACTCGTGAAACATAACAAGCCCTGAGAGCTTAAAAAGCGGCTCTAAAAGCTGCGTGAGACACTCCGTCTATGTGCGAGTGCCCCTGCAGAAAATGACTTTCTTCCTCAGTAAATTTGTCTTGTTTTCTGCACTAATATCTAAACATTCTTAAATCAAGATACATTTACTGGAGAAGCAAAATGACTGAAGATATTAAGTCTTTTTTACTGAAAAATTGATGAAAATGAAGTGCGTTTATGTATTTGCATAAAACAATAACAAATATCTGCCAATGGGTTCAAAAAATAAACTTAATTAAAGGCAAAACAAGATTATTTTTTCCGACCCCAGTCAAGATTACGGCATAAAACGTAAAAAAGTTATTCCATACTAGGTCAAAGTTATAGCATAAATTGAAATTAT
Organism: Ancherythroculter nigrocauda; assembly: GCA_036281575.1. NCBI lineage: Eukaryota > Metazoa > Chordata > Actinopteri > Cypriniformes > Xenocyprididae > Ancherythroculter > Ancherythroculter nigrocauda. Next base: position 4,876,951 of record VTFQ01000016.1, on the reverse strand, counting down.
GACTTAAAAAAACGAATAAAAAGTAGAAATTTTAACATACTAAATTGAAATTATGACTTAAATCATGGCGTAAAAAAAATGAAACTATGACAAAAAGTTGAAATGATGACTTAAGCCAAAATTATGATTTAAATTGAAATTGACATAAAAGTTGAAATTATGGCATAAAAGTTTAAATTTAAAAAGGTGAAATTATGGCATAAAAAGTTGAAATTATGACTTATAAGGTCAAAAGTATGACATGAAAAACTGAAATTATGACATCCCAAATGGAAATGATTGCATAAAACGTGGAAATTATGACTCAAAGTTGAAATTATGGCTTAGAAAGTTGAAATTATGGCATAAATAGTTGAAATTATGACTTAAAAAGTTAAAATTATGACAAAAAGTTGAAATTATGACTTAAAAAGTTGAAATAATGGTATAAAAGTTTAAATTATGACAAAGTCAAAATTATAAAATATTAAATTGAAATTGACTTAAAAAGTCGAATTATGACAAAAAAATAAATTATGGCATAAAAAATTGAAATTATGACAAAAAGTTGAAAATCTGACATACTAAAACAAGGTTATAGCATAAATCGAAATTATGATTTAAAAAGTCAAAATTATTACAAAAATTGAAATTATGATGTCATAATTTTGACTTACTATATCATAATTTTACTTTTTGTCATAATTTTGACTTTGTCAAAACTTAAAATTTGTCATAATTTAAAATTTTTAAGTCAAAATTTTTACTTTTTATGCCATAATCTCAAATTTTATCTTAATTTATTATGACTTAGTATGTCATAATTTCAAAGTTTTAGGTCATACTTATGAGACTTATGACCAGAGCATGCCTTTTTTTCCTTATGTGGCATAAATGTGCTTCCATATAATAACATGCTTCTCCAGTAAATGTATCTTGATTTAAGAATGTTTAGATATTTGTACTGGAAAACAAGACAGAAACACTGAGGAAGAACATCATTTTTTGCAGTGTGTGTGTAACATGAGCTCACATCATCTGTTGTCAACGTTATTCAGACGGTGTGTTATTGTAACTGCAGATGATTGTGTGATTATGTTCATGTTTCACGGACGTGAATCTTTACTGTCCTCTGAGTTTCCAGAAATGATCCTCAGTGACTGACAGACCCAGTGCAGCCGTCTGACTGATGTTAAATGTGTTTTATAGTGACTGGACTCGTATATTAACAGTAGATGTGTGTGTGTTTGTGTAACAGGACCAGAGACGAGCAGCAGCTCAAACCCCTGTCAGGATCAGAAGGCTCTTCATGAGCGAATGGACAGCGTAGAGAAGGTGACGTCACTGAACACTCATTTCTCTCAGCCAAACCTCATTCCTGTGCATGTAAACAGTCCACACGTGTGTGATCAAACTCAGAGCTCTGAGGGGTTGTATTTGAGCTCAGTATCATGAGCGCTTAATCTGAGCGAGTGAAAGTCTTTCTTAAGGCAGTTTGAGAGAAGTCAGGTGACCTCTGTTAATGTCGGCATGTGCTTCACCTGCACATGTGAAATCTCTCTGATTTTTTTCACCTTTTATGGAACGTTTCAGTTTTCTATCTTATCAAGTCGAGTTCAATTTACGCGTATAGCGCTTTTCAGAATACACATTGTTTCAAAGCAGATTTACAAAGCAGATTTCCTTAAAATGTGACCAAGAGGGTCACATGGTGTATAAATACATGATGAATAGAAGCGGGCCCAAAACAGAGCCCTGAGGAACACCATTAGTATCTGTAGATGATCTCGATCGAAAATGTTTAATTTGGACAAGTTTATAAACACAGGTTTGTCAGATTGGAGCTGTGCAATAATATAGTTACATTTTGAGACAATATAAACAATCAGAAGTTGACATATACTATATAGTATATATCACTGAGTATACAGTATATATGTGAATACATACTTGTATATCCAACTTCATATAAAGAGCTGGGCAATAATATAGTTTATATTCTGTGACAAAAAAGTCCCTCCAGTTTTTTTAAATATATTTTCATCATATTTTAGACGTTTCAAAACATCTAAAAATCATATTTTTAGATGCTCAAAAATATCTCATATTTTTTAAATATAAGTATGTAAAAACACAATGTATATGCGCATTAAGTGCATTATATGAAATGATTCATTTAAATGTTATTACAAGACATTGGGACCTATAGTTTTCTCATTTCTTGCTTGATTTGGGGTGAAATATGACCTGGACATTGACTGATTAAGTACAGAGCGCTTCAGTGATTATATGTGCTAGTTTTAACACACGGGCTGCGTCCTAAATCGCATACTTCCCTACTATATAGTAGGCAAAAATAGTATGTGACAAAAGAAGTCTGAATTTACTCATCAAAGAGTAGGCAAAAAGTACCTGGATAACCCACTACTTCCGGCGAGATTGTGTGAAGTGTGCATATGATGGACACTACTGTCCCATGAGGCCACTGTAAAGGATTTATGAATGCAAGTGAAGCGACGCAATCGATGCTGGTAGGTCACATGATAATGACAACTTGGTAGATGTAATACATCAGGACTGCCTTCAGACTACACACATTCATACTATATAGATTGTACTAAAATACGTACCTACTCAAGTTAGTATGTGATTTGGGACGCAGCCACAGTTTCACGTGTAAGCTTGAGTCAGCTTCATGTTCACTCTGGTGTTTGTTTCTCTGCGGTTGTTCAGCGGCTGGATGAGGGCGTTCAGAAGCTGCAGGCTGAACTGGCGCTTCTGTTGGAGGCGGTGGAGGCACGTGAGTGGAGCCCCCTGCTGGACGAGCCGCGCATAGACATACTGGACGAGCCTCCGGCACCGTGATCCTGTTGATCATCACAGATCACAACAAACACGTCCGCCTCATATGTGAGGAACATTCATATTTTACATCATTTTCATGGTATCTAAACACAGTGAAAGCCCTTAAGCAGTGGTTCTCAAGCTTTTTTACTCCAAGGTCTCTCATTATACAGCAAGAAGAAAAAAAAAAGTTCTTCCTCAGTATTTTTGTTTTCCAGCACAAATATCTAGTCATTCTTAAATCAAAATGACTGAAGATATTAAGATAATATTAAGTTTTGTTTTCTTTAAACACAGTGACTTAGGGTTATTATTCTGACTCCACTGGTAGATATTTGGCATGTTGTAAGCATAAAACAAGACTAAATATCTTCAGTCATTTTTCTTCTCCAGTATCTTGATTTAAGGATGTTTAGACATTTGTGCTGGAAAACAAGACAGAAACACTGAGGAAGAACATAATTTTTGCAGTGAATGTCCTAATATTCAGGTTTATATTTCCTCTGGTTTATCTGCTGTAATGATATTACTGTTCTGTTTTTAATTTTTTTCATTTACAGAAACTAGGAGTGTCCAGAGACTAGAATTAGTAGCTAAAATAATTACGATTAAAATGAAAATAAGATTCAGGATTTAAAAAGTTATGAGAGCTGAATGTTTTTCAGAGTTCCTGCTCTTTTTAACCAATGATTTTTCCAGTTGTTTCTGATTTAGTGGATTTTAGAGCTTTCCATAACTCAAAAAATCAATCATATTTCTTGAATCCTGGTTCTTCAAAGACAAAAACAGTTGTAGAAGCGGTGAATTCAAACGAGTAATTTTTCATTTTTAGTCGTTTTAACTCATTTAATACTTTTTTTTTTTTTTTATTCCCTGTTTTAAGTAATTTGAAGTAATCTTGAGGCCCTAGTGAGAACCACATAATTTCAACAGCAAAAATCAGTGTTGGGGAAAGTTACTTTTAAAAGTAATGCGTTACAAAATTGGTACTGAATTCAGATGAACTATATTTAATTAACTTTGTAAGTGATATTATTGGATTGAAGGCAACATTTTTCCTTTCATATCTTATCTATTAATAGGTGCAATATGTAAGAATTTTTCAGTAAAATATCCAAAAACCATTAGGCCAGTGTTATATATTTTGTTCACTTGAGTACTTACAATATCCAAAATGTTTCCAACTATTTGTAAATCGTGTGAAAATTGCAATTTTAACCGCCTGTCAATTGCGTCATACCCGTGTTACCCTCGGTTTCTGGTTTTATTTTGTAGAAACCATGGAAACACCAAAAACGCTTTAATATTTACATGTTTTAATAGACAAGGGAACAACTGTTTGATTACATTTATTGACAGAAAACGAATTGTTGTTACATAACTCAACACGTTTAGTCTTATTGTTTAAATCTAATTTTCTTGATTTTTTTGCGAGTACCATGCCTTACCATGCCTCAGAGAAAAACACTATTTTGTGAAGTAGCTAACATAGCATAATCAGGTGCAGCTTTATTTTTAGTAACAGTAATAGAGAATTTTCTCCATCATACAATATTACAATTTTAAAATTAATTGCATGCCATTTATCAACACAAGCCATCCAGCATTTAATATGATATTCTAAAATCGATCGATCTTACTGCAGTGTGTAACAGTGTCTCACAGCAGCCGCCGAGCGAACGCTCAGAGTAACGTTATAACATAATTTTCAACACTCTCAAATGTATCTAATATGATAAACAGAGCTGCGTTACCTCATACTCATGACCGGAAAAGCGGAAGCGGCGCCGGCGACTGTGTCATAATAAAAGTCCCGCTGCTCGCGGCGTGTTGATCAATCGCTCCAGTGGCCTCATTCAGCTCCACAACACTCGCTCCTGCTCTGCTTCATACTACAGTAACGTTAAAAATCTCATCCATGAACATGATTTCTGCCCGAGTCCTATCCCGATTGTTTCCACCGGCTGTGATGTGAAGACCACATGTCCCATGATACAGCGCTCAAACTTGGCATCATCAAGCTACGCCTTTGTTTTGAATAGGCCTCTAGCGACCTCTAGCAGACAGAAATCTTACATATTGCACCTTTAAGTCTGCACTGATTAGCCAGTAGTATAAACTGACTTCATGTTACTGAACAAACAGATCTGAGCTTTCAGTGACTTTATGTAGGATTTACTGTCAAATGTTTATCTTGTCTGTATGTTTGTGTCCGTGTACATCAGCAGATGGTGTGAATCTGAACAGACGGCAGGAGATCATGTTTATACAGAAGCAGGAGAGAGAAAACATCTTGTTGCTTCGCTGACATTTCAATCCCTCACATGATACAGAAACACACACTGTGAAATCTTCACACACACATGCTGTTTTTAGAAATAAACAGACACAAGGGCACGTTAATACTTTATTCATACTTTAATGATCGTCAAAACAATCTATGGGTTGCCAAAATATTCAAGAGAATCTATGTTTACGTACAGTATCATGCCGTCCACATTACAATGGAAAACAAGGTTAAAGTCAGTCGTCTGGTCTTCATTGATCAGTCCTAAAGGATTCATGAGGGACTGAGCAGAAACTGGACTCATCCGTGCAAAAACACACATCATCTGATATGAATCAAACACTCACACACACTTCTGCTCGAATCCTCGATTCACTGGAACATGCAGGACTTCAGATTCACCACTGAATCTTTCACACCTCGGACTAAATGTAACTTTTTATAGCATTTCAAAAACATTCCATGATTTTACTTATTACAATAAATGCTTGTTTACAAATGTTACTGTGTTTCTATGGACTTTAAGCACTAATCAACACACACACACACTCACACTCTCTCACACACACATACACTCTCTCACACACACACAGGCACTCATTTATATTAGAAATGGCTATGCAAATGGTACAAAAGCTTTGGCGTATTTGCCTACAAGTTGTGCCTGCACACTTGAAAGAGATTTTAAACAACGTGGTATGAAGACGTCGCTTCATAAAACCTCTTAGTATCGTCTACATTTATACTCGCTTATGTCAGCACATCCACATAAAACTGTGGAAAAATACTGGAGCTTTTCACTATGTACATGTTTTACATGATGAAGCGCTGGAGTTTACTGTACACTTCAAAAAACGATGATTCTCAGTATTTTTTGTCTCGTTTTCCCGCACAAATATCTAAACATTCTTAAACCAAGATACATTTACTGGAGAAGCAAAATGACTGAAGATATCAAGTCTTTTTCTGAAAAAAAAAAAGAGATCAAAATGAGAACCTATTATGCCCTTTTACAAAGTCTTGATGTTTTTGGGCTCTACTAGAACAGGTTTTCATGCTTGAGTGTTCAAAAATGTTTAGACATTTGCACTGGAAAACAAAACAAAAACAGAAGAACATCATTTTCATCATGAACGCTACACGTGTGCCGACATCAACACCACCTTCTGTTATTCCTACTGAATTAATGCTACACTAAAGGAAACTACTGAAGCACATAACACACACATCCTCAAACATCACATGCACACACACACACACACACACACACACACGCTATTGTGTCAGCTATAAATAATCTTAAACTGGTGTCCTATAGAGATTCAATAAGCAGCAGAGGTGAAGGATTCACGTATCATCAAACCCTTCACTGAATGGTAGTTTAAGAAGTCTAACAGTCAGAAAGGTAATTTGGCAACATGTGAGAAGGGAAGAAGGTTTCAAAGCAGCAACAACAGACAAATATATTCCAGGAAACATCATCATCATCATCATAGCTGTGGGTTCATGGGTCTGTCAAAGATCTAATACTGATGTTTGCGCAGCCAAACACGTCTGTCCAATAGCTGCCTTCACATGCTATTGGAAATTTCCCTATTTCCCACTTCTGAAGTCGTGATTACGAGCTCATCGCATTCAATTGCTGAGTAAAGCCAAAATTATATCTAGTGTCCCATTCTTTGAGAACCATATAAACATTCACTGCACTATCTAGATAGCTTGCTGACGATTCTGGAATTTCAGTCAAATACAGGCTATTTTCACGGTGTATAAAACTGTAGTCTACTCGGAAACTGGAGTATCAAAATTATCACTTGAGTTTCCCAGTAGTAAATATGACTTGAGAGGGCATTCATGTCCAATTTTCAAGTAGGAAACTAAGAATTTCCGACTAGGAAGCTCTGACTAGGCACTTCCAACTGGGAAACTTCGACTAGGCATTTCCGACTGGGAAACTCTGACTAGGCATTTCTGACTGGGAAACTCTGACTAGGCATTTCTGACTGGGAAACTTCGACTAGAAATTTCTGACTTGGAAACTCTGACTAGGCATTTCTGACTGGGAAACTTCGACTAGGAATTTCTGACTTGGAAACTCTGACTAGGCATTTCCGACTGGGAAACTCTGACTAGGCATTTCTGACTGGGAAACTCTGACTAGGCATTTCTGACTGGGAAACTTCGACTAGGAATTTCTGACTTGGAAACTCTGACTAGGCATTTCCGACTGGGAAACTCCAACTAGGAATTTCTGACTAGGAAACTCCAACCAGGAAATTTCGACTAGGAAACTCCAACTAGGCATTTCTGACTGGGAAACTCTTACTAGGCATTTCCGGCTGGGAAACTTCGACTAGGAATTTCTGACTGGGAAACTTTGACTAGAAATTTCTTATTAGGAAGCTCCAACTAGGCATTTCCGACTGGGAAACTCTGACTAGGCATTTCTCACTGGGAAACTCTGACTAGGAATTTCTTACTAGGAAACTCCAACTAGGCATTTCTGACTAGGAAACTCCAACTAGGCATTTCTGACTAGGAAACTACAACTAGGCATTTCCGACTAGGAAACTACAACTAGGCATTTCTGACTAGGAAACTCTGACTAGGCATTTCTGACTGGGAAACTTTGACTAGGAATTTATGACTTGGAAACTCTGACTAGGCATTTCCGACTGGGAAACTCTGACTGGCATTTCTGACTGGGAAACTTCGACTAGGAATTTCGGACTTGGAATCTCCAACTAGGAAGCTCTGACTAGGCACTTCCAACTGGGAAACTTCGACTAGGCATTTCCGACTGGGAAACTCTGACTAGGCATTTCCAACTGGGAAACTCTGACTAGGAATTTCTGACTTGGAAACTCTGACTAGGCATTTCCGACTGGAAAACTCTGACTGGCATTTCTGACTGGGAAACTTCGACTAGGAATTTCTGACTTGGAAACTCCAACCAGGAAATTCCGACTAGGAAACTCCAACTAGGCATTTCCGACTGGGAAACTCTTACTAGGCATTTCCTACTGGGAAACTCTTACTAGGCATTTCCGACTAGGAAAGTCCAACTAGGAATTTACGACTGGGAAACTCTGACTAGGCATTTCTGACTGGGAAACTCTGACTAGGAATTTCTTACTAGGAAACTCCAACTAGGCATTTCTGACTAGGAAACTACAACTAGGCATTTCCGACTAGGAAACTCTGACTAGGCATTTCTGACTGGGAAACTCTGACTAGGAATTTCTTACTAGGAAACTCCAACTAGGAATTTCCAACTAGGAAACTCTGACTGGGAAACTCATATTTATGATAAGTCTGATAACATGTGAAGGCAGCATGACATGCCTTTTGATTGCAATTTGTGCTGCCTTTACATGCTATTGGAATTATGGTAAATACGAGTTTCCTAGTCGTAAAGTGGACATGAATGCCCTCTCAAGTCATATTTACTATAGGAAACTCAGAGATAATTTTGATAGCAAAAATAGCCTGTATTTGACTGAAATTCCAGAATCATCAGTAAGCTGATTATCTAGATAACACGGTGAATGTTTATTTGGCTGTCAATCATTTTGGCTTTAATATTATTTTCCCAATAAATAGGAAAGAATAAACCTGAAGTCCTCCATGATTCCTGTTCTTTCTGAAAACAAAGCACTTATGCTCATAATCACGACTTCAAAAGTGGGAAGTAGGAAATTATGTGAAGGCAGCATAATAAAATCGCTATATGCCACGTTTTACTACGATTGTGAGTTTATGCTGTTTTCACGTGATATTAGAAATGTCCTACTTCCTGTTCTATTCCATGCAACTGTCGCTGTGTACAAAACATACAATTTGCTTCAAATAGTTATTCATACATGTAAATATGCACAACTTTAACAAGCTGTTGTGGAAAAACTAATAAAGAATAGCAGTCACAGCAGCAATCATTCTCCCCTCCACCATGTTTAAAGTTTATGGCACGCCCAACTCGGAAACTGAGATATCAAAATTATCTCTGTTTCCCAGAAATAAATACCACTTGAGAGGGCATTTGTGTCCAATTTCTGACTAGAAAACTATGAGGAATTTCCAACTAGGAAACTCTTACTCATGTAAAGGCAGCATTAAACACCCATCACAGCAAAATACGAGTCTGTGGCTCATTTACACTCAACAGTTTGGAATAACTAGTTTTTTTTTTTAATGCTTAAAGTCTCTTCTGCTCACCAAGGCTGCATTTATTTGATCAAAAATACAGTAAAAACAGTGAAGTATTATTCCAATTTAAAACAGCTGTTTTCTATGTGAATATATAGTAAACTGTAATTTATTCCTGTGATCAAAGCTGAATTTTCAGCATCATTACTCCAGTCTTCAGTATCACACTGGGTGTTTTGGTTTTTTGCTTTCCTTTTTTTGTATTTTTGATCAAATGCAGCTTTGGTGAACAGAAGGGACTTCTTCCAAAAACATTTAAAAATCCTAATGACAGCATTTCAAATCATTTCTTCTGGGGAAATGGATGAAAACACTGATGTTCTTTCATTCAGGAGCAAATATATATACTGTAAGATTGTGCCTCCTCCTAAACTATTAGTAAATCATGGTTCATGATGTAAATTGTAAACTAAAGACTACTGGATATTTACAATAAATAGGGTGATGAGCCCTTCTGGAAATAAATACTTCATCAGGTCTTTAAAAGAAATACTGATTGTAGAAATGTATAAATGGTCATGTGATCACCCTCATGTAGAATTAAACAGTATTTTTCTTTCTTTTTTTTAAGAAAAACTAAACGAATGACTCTCCTATTGAATTCTATGGCAGAATTTCTGCTTTAAAGTGCTGTGGAGGAAGTCAAACATCTCGAAAACACAGATTTCTGAAGCACAGATGAGGAAAACAGGAGAAAATATCATGCACACATAATCAGACATTCATATGAAATCATCTATTAGAGGAAGGAGAACTTCTGCTTCAGTTTTTAAATTTTAAATTATAGACTGACCTAACAAATGCATAAACAACGTCAGACTTCATGTATTTGTAAATTCTGAAATTAACATAGTTAGTTCATGTTAACTAATGAAACCTTATTGTAAAGTGTAACCAGTAAACCTGTATGAATTATGGGGCGAATTGTTTTTCCTCCCATGTAAAATCGGTTCTGATATGAGGATGAAAGAAAAATAATAACTACACAAACACTCCCATCAGAAGCGCATACTCTACTTGCTAGTGCTCTACTAGAGTCAGTATGTTAACTAGTCCTATACTTAAGTCTTCTCACAGCACATAAAAGCAGGAAACTCTGTGCTGAATTCAAAAGGCACCAGATGCTTCCATGATCAGTAATAACTCACATATGTAAACATACAAATGCAATCAAGTCATTATGTGAAATATCAATGAATCCTCAAGCAGCTCCATGTGTGTGGATGAGCATCAGTGTTGTTTCTGCTTCAAAGACAATTAAACTGAAGATAAAGAGCTCCTTCATCAGTTTCATGGAGTGTCGTCATACTCAAGCGTGTTGAATTGCCTCTAAAATCTCTATTTTACATCATGCTGAAGAGATACATTGCATAGAAGTTCAAACTTGCTCTAGGAGACAAACGAAAATGTGAGGGTCCGTCGCGGCTCTGAATAATGAGGGATTTTAAAGGCATGGTGAGCGCGCCGTGGCCTCGGAGGACAACGGGGCGCTAGCAGCTTCCTGGAGACGAGCAGACCGAACCGCACATGCTCAGTTTGGAGGTCTCGGGTTCGGGTTCAGGCTCGGTCTCTTCGTCCTCCGTTCCTCCCTCAGCCTCTGCCTCATCAGCGTCTGGATCTCCGTCTCCATCTCCATCTCCATCTCCATCTGCTCCCTCCTCCTGCCGACGCTTCAACCTGAACACAAGCAAGATCTTCAACAACGTACTGATAAAAAAACACATGTAAACGCATCTGTCCTACTTTAGTTGCACATATACACCGATCAGGCATAACATTATGACCACCTCCCTAATATTGTGTTGGTCCCCCTTTTGCTGCCAAAACAGCCCTGACCCGTTGAGGCATGGACTCCACTAGAGCCCTGAAGGTGTGCTGTGGTATCTGCACCAAGATGGTACGTGTCAAATTAACATCCACATGGATGGCAGGACCCAAGGTTTCCCAGCAGAACATTGCCCAAAGCATCACCACCGGCTTGCCTTCTTCCCATAGTGCATCCTGGTGCCATTTGTTCCCCAGGTAAGCGACGCACACGCACCCGGCCATCCACGTGATGTAAAAGAAACCGTGATTCATCAGACCAGGCCACCTTCTTCCATTGCTCCGTGGTCCAGTTCTGATGCTCACGTGTCACTGTTGGCTCTTTCGGAGGTGGACAGGGGTCAGCATGGGCACCCTGACTGGTCTGCAGCTATGCAGCTCCATACGCAACAAACTGTGATGCACTGTGTATTCTGACACCTTTCTATCAGAACCAGAATTAACTTCTTGAGCAGTTTGAGCGACAGTAGCTCGTCTGTTGGATCGGACCACACGGGCCAGCCTTCGCTCCCCACATGCATCAATGAACCTCGGCCACTCATGACCCTGTCACCGGTTCACCACTGTTCCTTCCTTGGATCACTTTTGATAGATACTGACCACTGCAGACCGGGAACACCCACAAGAGCTGCAGTTTTGGAGATGTTCTGACCCAGTCGTCTAGCATCACAATTTGGTCCTTGTCAAACTCGCTCAAATCCTTACGCTTGCCCATTTTTCCTGCTTCTAACACATTAACTTTGAGGATAAAATGTTCACTTGCTGCCTAATATATCCCACACACTAACAGGTGCCGTGATGAAGAGATAATCAGTGTTATTCACTTCACCTGTCAGTGCTCATGATGTTATGCCTGAAATATACTGTATTAAGAATTTTAACGCAATACTACACAGGCAAAACCACAGTTGTTTTTTTTCTTTTTCATGTACTGGTTAATTTTCATAATAATGATTTTTTAGTTACAATAAAACTAAGTTGCATGTACAAAATACCATAGTATTGTACAAATTAAAATAGAATATATATATAACATTTCAATTTACAGCACCTTCATAAATTGAATAAAAACATTAAACATAAACACACCCAATGCACATTTTATATTCATTATTTTGTAGAAGTAGAGTTAAAAAAATATATTGTTGAATTTTACATAGGCCTAGAAAAGGTACATCACGATCTTACATCGATCAAACTGATCTGAACGCATCTGATGTCATAATTACAACTTCCCAACTCATAAATACGAACTTCCCATGAGGACTTCGAGAAGTTGAAAAATGCTTGGTTTTTATGCAAATGAGGAGCGGAAAATGCTGAGAGGCAAGACTAGATTAAATCTGTTTATCATATAAAGCAATAGTCTCTTCAGAATATTTTGGACTAAACAGCTCAATTCATATGGATGAATGAAAGTCTTTGCAACGACATGAGGGTGAGTAACTGATGACAGAATCTTCATTTTCTGGGTGAACTAACCCTTTAACTTTAATCTCAGGAGGAAAATATGACACAGCTCAGAATTCTAGTGTTTATATTCTCACTTTTCACGGTTGAAAATCATGAACTCTTGCTGGACGACTTCAAGGCACTCCTGAAGATATTCGTTCTCCTGCAGGCAAAGAGAGAGAAAATAAAGACACAACATGATAATCAGCTCTAACTATGGAGGTCTATCAGGTCTAACTTGCTGTCTATGGAGGAGTCAGAGAGCTCTTGGATTTCATCAAAAATATCTTAATTTGTGTTCCAAAGATGAGCGAAGGTCTTACGAGTTTGGAATGACATGAGGGTGAGTAATTGATGATTTTTGGGTGAACTAACCCTTTAACGTTCCGATAACCAAGAAAAAACATTAATAAAACATCTTAAAAAAACTGGACGTTTTGAACATTCAGAGAACATTCAAAAATAACTTAATAGCAACGTTAGGAAAATGTTCTTAGAACATATTTTTGTTGGCTTGGTCCCTGTTGTTGAGCTCCAAATGGCAGAATCCTGCTGGAACACACCAAAAATAGCCTGGCGTGTTTCAGGAGAAGCTCCAGCACTGAAAGCATCATAATTTAATCATGCAGGTAATAATGCCTTCGCTTCCGGCATCTGCAGACCACAGCAGCTCATCTTCAGGGCTCTCGCTGGCGCTCATGCGCACAAGTAAGAAGAGCGAGCAAACTTCATCGTCATGTGATCTGATTAGAGACGCGCTTCATAATCATGTATCTGAATTTCTGTAATAGCACGGAAAATATCTGGAGAGCAACGTCTGTTGAGAGGGATCATGTGTGTGAAGATCCTTCACTGATGAAGATGTCAGACTCAATATAATGTGTGGCCGTCGCAGCAGAACGAACACTGTAATCTCAGGCCTCAGTTACAAATGTCACACAGTGAAATGCCATTTCTGAGACGTGTGAAAGTGAGTTACACTCACAGACTGAGAATCTTTGCTGTTGTCTCTCGACCTGTTTTTTGCCAGACGCTTTTTCTTCTTATGAAGAGGACGAGACTCCAGAATCATCTCCTCCAGTTCGAAGGTGGGATCACAATGCAGACGACCTTTCTGTTTGATAATTGAGAACAGAAACACACGTTACAGAGAAACCTCTGAAAGCAGACATTCAGATAAGCAAAGTCTTAAGGTCCGTTCACGCCAAGAACGATAACTATAAAGAGAACTATATTTGCGTCCAAGTGTGTACAACATGTTTTTGCTGTTCTTGTTGCATTTACACTGCTTTAACCAGCAGATGTCCTCAGCATGCTATGTTTCGAAAGAATAGCTAGTGTAATCGATCTAATCTAACAGTGAATTTAGCTGATGAAGTCAGTATATAGTGGAATAAAAACAACGCCTAGTCTTTTTCACTGCAACTTCAAAAGAAGCAAAATGATGTTGTTGAACTGGATACCTGAGGTAATTTTGTGTTACACTGTTTGCTAGCCTGGCATAATAATCTCATCATTAATACTTCTCACCATTTATTCTGAGGGTACGACCGATTGTTTTCCATATATTCATTTTCTTTAAAGTATCCTTGAAAAGGGGGTTTGACTTGTCAAACAGTGGTGGATTTTTCTGGACCTCGGCGATTAACTTCTCCGCAATGTCGTCTGCCATTTTAAATGTGCGAGCCCTTAAATTAGAATGGATCTGATTGGCTGTCAGTGTTTTATCGTTCAACAGCTGAAAAAAAAAAAAACGTTCTGCAAGTGATCCCAAAGATATCATTTCTCTATATCGTTATCGTTCTTGGGGTGAACGGGCCTTTAATCTGCATGTGTGTGTGTGAATGTGTGCACAGGGTCCAAAACTAACCTGTCAGTGGAGTGTGAATCTAGAACATTTACTGGCCATAAATATAGTTTTACTGGCTATGAAACTGTATTTTGCATCTCTGCCTTAAAATAGATTTGGTCCCTTTGCAATTAGTATTTAAAGACTCCATGTCACTGTATTTTCTTTTAAAGTAGGACATTTAATAAGTGAGGACATCATGTTTCTTACTTTCTTCGACAAACAATTGCACCTTAAAGGGTTAGTTCAACCAAAAATTAAAATTCTGTCATTTATTACTTACCCTCATGCCGTTTCACACCCTTAAGACCTTCGTTTATCTTCAGAACACAAATTAAGATATTTTACTTGAAATCCGATGGCTCAGTGAGGCCTCCATAGGAAGCAATGTCACTTCCTCTCTCAGGATCCATAAAGGTACTAAAAACATATTTAAATCGGTTCATGTGAGTACAGTGGTTCAATATTAATATTATAAAGCGATGAGAATATTTTTGGAGCGCCAAAAATAACAAAATAACGACTTATTTAGTGATGGCCGATTTTAAAAAAATGCTTCAGGAAGCATCAGAGCACAGTGAATCAGTGTGTCGAATCTGCTGTTCGGAGCGCCAAAGTCACGTGATTTCAGCCGTTGGCGGTTTGAAACATAGACATATAATAAACACTAGACGCCCTATTGGCCGCTGGACCGTACGTCAACGGCGCCGCCATGTTGTGCGGGGCAACGTTCCCATAACGCTCATAACTGGAACTGAGAAAAATGCCTGCTTCGTGTGCTGCTTGTGGCTGTACAAATCGCTGCACAACTGAAAACCGGTCTCAGGGAATAACCTTTCACAGGTAAGACTTAACATTTGTTTCTGGGGCCAGTTGCATAAACTTAGTCACTATATTAAGACTGTGTCTTAAGAACTAATTTGACCAACTTGCAGTTAACCAAGGGGTAATCAATGTTATTTTTCCAATTCAAATTACACCAATCTACCTTTTTATGTAACGGACTTAAAAAAAATTAGGACCACTTTTAAAGAAAAACAATAGTGTCTTAACTTTTAAGACTAGTCTAAGTGGTTTATGCAACCGGCCCCTGGTTGTATTTTCATTATATAATTGATAGTAGCTGGCCACCGGAGTCAGTCAGACTAAAATAGCTAGCGTTGTCACTAGTTAGCTGTGAAAGTTGAGACGTGAGTTTACATGATTTCTAATATAGTTTTAGCTTATGTTATTTTATAAACTAAAGTTTAAATATGCATCTCTATTTTATTAAAACCGACTTTTATGAGAAGTACTCGTTACGGCTAGGTGACTGATATTTTGTTAATCTTAATCTAACCCTTAGGTTAGTTAGCTTTTCACACATTTAAGGTTTCACAAAGACAACGAGTTGAGAAGTAGCTAGAAGGGAAGTTTACCGACTCATCTACATTATTTAAAAGTTTGCCATTAAATGGTGATTTGTTTATATTTTTATTTCTTTTTCAGCCCATTACAACCAGGGCTATAGCCTCAAGGAAAGCTGAGGAGAGCCTGTCAGTGGACTGTTCTCACCATTTCCAAGAGACTGATGGAAAATATATAGCCTTTTGTTGTTATTATTATTATTATTATACCAATACTATATTATTATTATGTAGTCACTATTTAATTTACTATTTTTATTATTGTCTATATTATTCTGCAATTGATATTACATTGCATTTGTGATTATTATTATTATACCACTATTATTATCAATCTATTATAGTTATGATGTTATTATTGTCTATATTCTGTAAATTATACTACTCTATTGCTATTATTATAGTATTATTATACTATATGCTATTATCAATATATTATTATATTATATTATTTTACTTATACTATTTTATAAATGTTCTATTCATTACTATTTTATTTGCTGTATACTGTTTGTTTATTGACAATATTATATACTACATAAACTATTTCTTATTGTGTATAACAAACTATTTACTATTCTCAATTTCTTTATTTGCATTGCACTGTAGTTGTACCATCATATGTATTACCATAAAGGATCCATCAGTTATCTTTGTTGTTGTATGTTTTTGGAGTATCTTTCTGTAAATATCTGTATCATTTTAGTGCTATAAAAATACAGAAAGCAGCCCATGTGATTTGTATTTGATGATTTGTTTAATTTTATCAATGGTGGTCAATTCTAAGCTCAAAAAAAGCTAAAATTGCGTTAAAGACAGAAAATCCCTTTTTTTACAATAAGAAAACTTTATTTAATTTAATGTGAAAATTAAATTATATCTTAGTATGGGCGTTTTCACAATTCTTATGCAAGAATAAAGCAGTCAAATACATGACAAGCCTGAGCTTTGACTATTTCTTAATTAAAATAAATATTTTATATGTCTAACTATAGAGATCTTAAGTAACTAGAACTTTTTGTACACCACGTACATTATAAACCACTGAAATTGGTTGATAAATGTAAACATTATTTTTGTTTTTATCCAGAAAAACCGCAGCTCGTCCATTTACTTGTGTTTGTTAACAGCGCAGTCTTGCCCCGCACAATATGGCGGACTCGTTGACGTATCGCAGCAGCAGTCCAAAGCGGCCAATAGGGCGTCTAGTGTTTATTATATGTCTATGGTTTGAAATGCGATCCGAATCATGATTCGACACACTGATTCACTTGCTCCGATGCTTCAAGAAGCAGTGTTTTGAAATCGGCCATCACTAAATAAGTCGTTATTTTGTTATTTTTGGCGCTCCAAAAATATTCTCGTCGCTTTATAATATTAATATTGAACCACTGTGCTCACATGAACCAATTTAAATATGTTTTTAGTACCTTTATGGATCTTGAGAGAGGAAATGACATTGCTTCCTATGAAGGCCTCACTGAGCCATCGGATTTTAACTAAAATATCTTAATTTGTGTTCCGAAGATGAACGAGGGTCTTACAGGTGTGGAACGGCATGAGGGTAAGTAATAAATGACAGAATTTTTGGGTGAACTAACCCTTTAAAGTGTCACGATGATGCAAAAAACATGAAAATTATATTTCAGTGGTTTTGCAATCTTCCGGACACTTTGCATTGGCTCAGAAAGAATGCAAACGTTTTCCAAATGCAAATACATTGAAATATAATGTTTTGTTCCATTTTATATTTTTCCCCTAAAGAGAAAAACTGTAAATTTTAATGCATTCAAAGACTCAAAACGCATCTTTATTCTTTGCCCTTTTATGCAATATGTATATTATTGTGTTTTAGTCAGCTTTATTTTGGTCAGCTTTACTCTGGTTTTGTGGTCCAGGGTCACATTTAAGCAGTCATAAGGGTCAATTTTTTGAAATTGAGATTTATACGTCTTCTGAAAGCTGAATAAATTGATGTATGGTTTGTTAGGATAGGACAATATTTGGCTAAGATACAACTATTTGAAAATCTGGAATCTGAGGTTGCAGAAAAATCAAAATATTGAGAAAATCGTCTTTAAAAGTTGTCCAAATGAAGTTCTTAGCAATGCATATCCACTCACAAAAATATATTTTTGATATATTTACAGTAGGAAATTTACAAAATATCTTCATGGAACATGATCTGTACTTAATATCCTAATGATTTTTGGCATAAAAGAAAAACGTCTCAGGTTACAGATGTAACCCTGGTTCCCTGAGTAGGGAACGAGACGCTGCGTGGTAACGCATTGGGAACCTTCTGCGTGATGTCGTCACTGAAGCACTCATGTATCTAACCAATCGCGTAGCGAGACGTCAGAGACGGGTGACGTCACGGACCAGGAAACTATAAAGCATACCCGGATACAGAGCACGCTAGCTTCTGGATAAGTCTGAGACAAATGCTCGCAAGTATGCAGGGGGTACGGCAAGAGACGCAGCGTCTCGTTCCCTACTCAGGGAACCAGGGTTACATCTGTAACCTGAGACGTTCCCTTTCGTGGGAACAGTCGACGCTGCGTGGTAACGCATTGGGAACGCTATCCCAACTGTGCCGTAGCGGCAAATACTTGCCAGGTTATCTTGGCAGAACTGATGACCCCGGAGTGGAGCCGACATCAAGGTTATAAAACCTTACAAACGTGTGCTGACATGACCAGCCAGCCGCGTCACAAATGTCACCGATGGAGACACCTGACATTAAGGCTTTTGATGCCGCCATACCCCGCGTAGAATGGGCACGGACATTCAGAGGAGAAGGCTGTCCGGCCGCATCATATGCAAGTGTGATGGCCTCGACCACCCACTTGCTCATCCTCTGCTTAGATGCAGGGCCCCCTTTCTTAGGGGACCCATAACAGACAAAAAGCTGATCAGTCTTACGCCACAGGGCAGCTCTGTGGACGTAAGTATCCAAGGCCCTCACAGGGCAGAGCAGATTTAGTTTTTCCTGATCCGAAGATTCAAAGGGAGGAGGGCAGAAAGCCTGGAGCACAATAGGACCTGGGACGTGGGTAGGGACCTTAGGGACATAGCCCGGTCTAGGATGCAGGAATGCTTTCACCATTCCTGGTGCAAATTCAAGGTATGAGGGAGCAACTGACAGTGCTTGTAAATCTCCTATCCTTTTCAGAGAAGTGATAGCAAGTAGAAAAATAGTCTTTAGAGTGAGGAACCTCTCAGGAACCTCCTCTATTGGTTCAAAGGGCGCCTCGGCCAACCCTTGTAAAACCACGGCCAGGTCCCAGGCCGGAACCCTTGTGCGCACTGGAGGCCTCAACCTCAGTGTGCCACGGAGGAAGCGAGTGACCAGGGGGTCTCGACCCACCGAAAGGCCACCTACAAGGGGAATATGAAAGGCAGATATAGCCGCAACGTAAACCTTTAATGTTGAAGGGGATAGGCCCTCCGAGAACTTTTCTTGGAGAAATGTAAGCACGTGGCTAATAGAGGCGTGGACAGGGTCCACATTAATACGTCTGCACCAGGCAGAGAACAGATTCCACTTGTATAAATAAAGCTTCCTCGTGGCGGGAGCTCTGGAGTTTAATATGGTCTCCACAACCTCGGTTGGGAGACCAGCATCTACGAACCTGGCCCCCTCAGAGGCCAGGCCCATAGTTTCCATAATTCTGGGCGGGGGTGTATTATCCGGCCGCCCGCTTGTGACAGGAGGTCCTGTCTGAGGGGAAGCTCCATTGGGGAGCCGTCTAGTAGGGACACTAGGTCCGAGAACCATATTCTGGTTGGCCAAAAGGGAGCCACCAATATTAGGCTGACCCCCTCCCGGCGTACTTTCTCCAGAACTCCCGGGAGCAAGGCGATCGGGGGAAATGCATACAGACGCCGCCTCGGCCACGTCTGTACCATGGCATCCAGCCCCAGAGGTGCTGGATGGGTGAGGGAGTACCAGAGTGGACACTGGGTTGACTCTCCCGAAGCAAATAGGTCGACTTCCGCTCGACCAAAATTTTTCCATAGGAGATCCACCACTTCTGGGTGAAGTCTCCACTCCCCGGGCCTCGGGCCCTGCCTCGACAGGGCGTCTGCTCCCATATTTTGGCGCCCTGGGATGTAAGCTGCTCTCAGGGAGAGCAGCTTCCCTTGGGCCCACAGGAGGATCTGACGGGCCAAGTAATAAAGTTGGCGAGACCGCAAACCCCCCTGATGATTTATATAGGCGACCACAGCAGTGTTGTCCGTGCGGACCAACACATGATGGCCTCTCAGATCTGGGAGAAAGTGTTTTAATGCCAGAAACACCGCCATCATCTCCAGCCGATTTATGTGCCAGGAGAGCTGATGAACCTCCCATGAGCCCTGAGCTGGACGGCCACTCATGATCGCCCCCCAGCCCGTGAGGGAAGCATCTGTCGTAAGCATTACGCGACGACCAGAAGTCCCCAGCACGGGTCCCTGGGACAGGAACCAGGGATCTTTCCACATGACCAGAGCACGAAGGCATCGTCGTGAGACTTTGATCATGCGAAAAGGATTTCCCCTCGGGGAGAATCCCCTGGTCCTGAGCCACCACTGTAAGGGTCTCATGTGCAGGAGGCCAAAAGGTATCACGTTGGACGCAGCTGCCATCAGACCCAACAGCCTCTGGAACTGTTTTACAGTGAGTGACTGGCCTAACTTCACCCCTTTCATAGCCATAAGAATGGCACTCACCCGAGCGGGAGACAGATGTGCCCGCATCGTGGTGGAGTCCCAAACTACCCCCAGATAAGTGATAGTTTGAACCGGAACTAGCACACTCTTTTTTGCGTTGAGCCTCAGCCCAAGCCTCTCCATGTGACGCAGAACAACATCTCGATGCTGGACTGCCAGTTGCTCTGACTGAGCTAGAATCAACCAATCGTCGATGTAATTCAGCACGCGGATGCCCTGAAGCCTTAGCGGGGCCAGAGCCGCATCCACGCACTTTGTGAATGTGCGGGGTGATAACGATAGGCCAAACGGAAGAACCTTGTACTGGTAAGCTTCGCCCCCGAAAGCAAACCTGAGGAACTTCCTGTGAGAAGGATGGATGGACACATGAAAGTATGCATCTTTCAGGTCTATCGCCACAAACCAGTCCTCGGACCTGATCTGTGGGATAATCTGTTTGAGTGTAAGCATCTTGAACTTGAGCTTCTGGATTGAGCGATTTAACACGCGTAAATCTATGATAGGACGTAGTCCTCCATCCTTCTTTGGAACAATGAAGTAACGGCTGTAGAAGCCTGACAGCTTGCTGGGAGGAGGGACCCTTTCTATAGCTCCTTTTTGCAAGAGTGTCATAACCTCTTGTTCCATCACCAGAGACTGCTCGGGGGTCACCACTGTGGGAAGGACCCCATTGAATATGGGCGGGCGAGACCCGAACTGTATTCTGTAACCCTTTTCTATCATGAGCAGCACCCAATTTGATATATTTGGAAGTAGTTTCCACTCTGCCAAAAAATCTACTAAGGGAACCAGTCTCTCGAGACTGGTCTCTGGTGTTTTTTGAGCACTTGGCTCGGTGATCTGACACGGCGCGCCGGCAGACAACCGAATCAAGTGGCCGGCCCTCCTCGAAGGACCGGCGGGGACCGCCGTGCCCTGACGCACACTGGGTGGCAGGGTTGACGGACTGTCCCCCTGAGGGTGCCGAAGGGGAGCGGGGATTAGATATATTTTTTCCCGGCTTCCTCCGGAGGGGACCACCCTCATTGGGTCCTGACCCACAGATGTCAGGACCGCTTTGAAGCCTTCCTGGCGATGATAACGGCCCGCAGGTCCGTTTTGCCCTTGGAAGGCTTCTTGTGAGCGGACCGACCCGGTCCCCAAGCTGTTTGTGGGGGAGCTCGAGTGGCCACGCTCACTTTCTGTTGCGCTCTGTGGTGCGCTGAGGAGCTCGTGGACGGCCGAGGCTGCTCCCGCTCAGCAGCCTCGGGGGGAATAGAGCGGCGGGGGATGAACCTCTGGAACGCCGCTGATTGTTTTTTTGCCTCCTGGAACCTCTCGACGACTGTATTTACAGCGTCGCCGAAGAGGCCCGCAGGGGACAGCGGCGCGTCCATAAGGGCAGCTTTGTCTCGCTCCCTTATGTCCGAGAGGTTCAGCCACAAATGTCTCTCCGTAGCCACCAAGGCTGCCATAGACCGGCCGATTTCTTTGGCCGTCTCTTTGGTGGCACGGAGAGCGAGATCAGTTGCCATCCTGATCTCTTGAATACAATCATAAGTGGCCTCCCCGCTCTCATCAATCTCCCCCAGCAGGTCTGCTTGATATGCTTGAAGCAGCGACATGGTGTGTAGACATGCCGCCGCCTGACCTGCTGCCGTGTATGCTTTGCCCACCAAGCTTGATGTTGTTCTTAAGGGCTTGGTGGGCAACGTCGGGGCTTTTAGTGACGATGCCGACTCGGGCGAGAGATAGCCCGCAAGCGTCTCTTCAACCCGGGGCATCGCCGCATAACCGTGCCGTTTCAACCCCACTATATTGCTATATACAGACGTTTGGGGGCTGAATACGCGGTGCTGCACGGGCCTTTTCCACGACCTCGACACCTCGGTGTGGAGGTCCGTGAAAAACGGCAAACCCCGACGCTGGGGTAGCGACCGAGCGGGCAGAAAGCGCTCATCTAGCTTACTTTTTGGTTTCGGTTCTGCCCGCTCTGCTGGCCAATCAATCTTTAACTTGGCCACAGCCCTGGTCACTACCTCCAGGAGCTCCTCATATGCTGGGGAAGAGGATGGCGGGTCCTCTTCCCCAGTCTCGACGCTCACCACATCAACCTCCTCGGAGGAAGAGAGGTGAAGCGCCGGTGTCTCTCTCCGGGGGGAAGAAACCGCAACGCGTGCTTCCGCCGCCTGAGAAGAGACACTGGGGCTGGCGGGTAAAGGGCGAGATAAGGCTGGGCCCGTCTCAACCCCCTCCGCCAGCTCCATCTGCGAACCCCACGACAGTAGCCGGCGCTGCGCCTCAGCAGCAGCAGGACCCGACCCGCGGGGAACGCTCGCCAAGGCACCCTCCTCGAAGAGTGCTCGGCGAGATCTCAACACTCTGAGGGTTAGTCTCTCGCAATGCACGCAGACAGCTCCCTCGAGAGCTGCCTGGGCATGCTCAACCCCCAGACAAAAAACGCACATATCGTGTGTGTCCCCGTCAGGAATGTATCTGGGGCAGGGATGCACACACTTCCTGAAACGTTTTTCCTCCGCCATTATAATTGTCTTATTTATATATATATATATATATGTGTGTGTTTGTGCAACTCTTGTCCTCAGACAAAGAGATATTGTAATGATACGGGACAAACAACACCAAATAAGACAGACAAGATAACATAGAGCGCTTTGTTGAAGACACAGAAGCTAGCGTGCTCTGTATCCGGGTATGCTTTATAGTTTCCTGGTCCGTGACGTCACCCGTCTCTGACGTCTCGCTACGCGATTGGTTAGATACATGAGTGCTTCAGTGACGACATCACGCAGAAGGTTCCCAATGCGTTACCACGCAGCGTCGACTGTTCCCACGAAAGGGAATCAATAATTTTGACCCATACAATGTATTGTTGGCTATTGCTACAAATATACCCATGTGACTTATGACTGGTTTTGTGGTCCAGGGACACAAATGTGCTATATAAATAAACTGGTGACACTTAACAATAACTAACACAAACTACCAATGAGTGATATATCTTTACAGCATTTATTAACCTTTGTCAATGTTAGTTTATAACGTTTATGTTAGTTCACAGATAGTAAACAGATACAACACTTGATTTTAATAATGTATAAGTAAATGTTGAAATTCACATTAAGATTAATAAATGCTCTAGAAGTATTGTTCAGAGTTAGCTCTAATGTAGTTATCTAACTACATGTTGTAAAGTGTAGCTAATAGATTTTACTTACACTGTAAATTTTAAATGCATATGCACTAAAAATCGTATACGTTTCTTCTTGTTCACTAACATGTGTGTGAGTTTGGATTGATTGTGATTTAAATGAAATCAGGCATTATTTTGCATTTGCATTATTTTGTCTCACCGTTCTGACTCTTTTTGGCACGGCACAAGTATTCATTTTAGACCCTGACCCTGTGTGTGTGTGTTCTGTCACTTCTTGAACTCAATCTCACATTGGGAACAAACCCCGGCTCCATCTTCTTCTCATAAACATCGTCCCAGTTGACATCGGAGAGGTAGGGCGCCGTCTGCATCTGAGCCAGACTACAGAAGCGATGCTCTGGGTTTACAGTCAATAACTACAGAACCACAAAACACAGTAAGAACTCCATCAGGACGCTTCTCACTCACACACAAACATCACTGTGTAGACTTCATTAAGTCTTAATATTCAAACAAAAAAGTGACTTCTGTAATGAGACGTAATTCTGAGTAAAACGGATATAAGGAGCAAAATTAAAGAGAGTAAGTAAATACATGTACATCTACTCAAATCTTGCTCACAATTTCTCAATTATGTTTGATGTTCATATAGAGACACCAGTTAGTCGCACAGTTGGAGACTCTTCTAAAGCTCTCACACCTAAGATTACAAGGGTCTCTTCACAGGAGAAACATTTGAGAAGCAGGAAACCTTCATATTTACATTCACAATGATGCATTGAGCAGATGCTTTTATCCAAAACAAGAAGCATAAGCAATTTGTTGCAAATGTGTGCATTCAATGTTATCACTATTTAGGAGAATCTGTTGTGATTTCCAAGAGAGTCCAGTTTGATTAGATGATCAGAAACAGACAGCTGACAGTTTTATTTGGTAATAAACTCATGAGTGTGAAACTCAATCTGTCTGGTATAAACGGCCCACAGGAGGCAGTGCTGAGCTGAACACTGAGGGCCAATGAGACGTCGGGGAGCCGTTACAGACGTTACTCTCTTATCAAGCGAGGGATGATTTTATAACAAACTGACAAATAGTGTCTGCTCAATGCATGAATGTAAAGGTTATAAAGCGCTCTGGCTAGTCTGCTCTCGGTTGTCAGGGAAACGATATCTGCAGATGGTTTCGGGTGCAGGCGTCTGCATCTCTCCCTAAGGTTAAGATGGGGCCCAGACACAAGCAATCGATCCGATGAGACGGATACGCAAGCTGAGAAGCGTCTGTGTGATCCGATCGCTTTCCTGTGAGTGAGTAAAACCTCAAACCTCACACTGTGGGACCGACGGTTTGTACAGATTCATAAACATAGTAAATTATGTTTCAATATGTAAAAATGAAAAAAGTGAAGGTTTTTTCTAATGTTTCTAATGTTGAGCATGAAAAAGGTTCCTCCAGCGGGAGTTATTCTCTATATCAGTGTCACTGTTTCTGAACTCCCTGAAACACCTCCATTGTAGTCTTGAGTTTTCTTCCGGGAACGAACACGTCACAATATTCCTCATTTAAATAATTCCCGCTAAATAAAGGGGTGGGGCCTGGTTGAGTTAGTTAGTAGTGTGTTGAAACCAGCGGCTATGGTAAGGGGCGGGACATTTACCAAACACACTTGAAGCGTTTGACCAATCACAACACACTGCTCCAGACGACCAATCAGAGCACATTGCGCTTTTCAGAAGGAGGGGCTTCATAGACACAGGAACTAAACAGAGCGTTACTGACAGACTGGGAAGAGAGGAGCTGCAACAATGAAGAATATGGGGAAAATAATGAACATTCAAGCATGAAAACCTGTTCTAGTAGAGCCCAAAAATAACATCTAAACTTTGCGCAGGAGCTCTTTAATAATCCAACTTTTCCTTTCTCCTCTTCATCTGTCTGTTCTAAACTCAAACCCACATCACGTCTCCAGAGGAAAGACCAATAGTTTCTTCTAAATAGCAATAACATTAAATGCAGATGTTTGCAACAAACTGCTTATGCTAAAATGCATCATTGTAAATGTAAATATGAAGGTTTCCTGCTTCTCAAATGCTTCTCCTGTGAAAAAGACCCTTGTAATCTCAGATGTGAGAGTTTTAGAAGAGATCTCAACACTGTCTCCAACTGTGCTCAAATGATCAATATAAAGTCTAAGATCTCAATATGTAACTCAGACTATTGACTCATTTATGTCTCTATATAACATCCGAGATAAAAGTGATGCTTAAATGAAACATAATTGAGAAGTTCTGACCTGAAAATTTAGGATTTAAAATAATTAATATTCAGTAATATTACTGATTTGATGCACTGACACTATCAGATGAGAAGTGAATTGATCTGAATAATAACAATATTGTCTTTTTAGAGCTGCTTTACAGCTGAAATTGAATTCGTTTCATAACAATTTATGAAGTCTGCAACATTAACACTGTTATTTGACTGTTTATTACCGTGAAGCTGCTTTGAAACAATCTGTATTGTATATAGCACTATAGAAATAAAGCTGACTTGACTTAAAAGACAAAATTCTGAGCATCACACTTCTTGTGTTCATCAACCCTTTTACCCACAATGCTCTTCTCCTCTGATTCATCCATATAATCTCTCCATATCTCACTGGTCTAATAAATGACTTTAATGTCTCTCGTCGCTCCTCTGTTCTTCACTCATATCCATTTTCCTCTCATAATATTTCTTCTGTCTCTCCAGCGTGCCACTCGTTTTCTTCATTCATCTTATTTTATTATCTCTCATTATCATCAGCTCCTCTTTCTCTCGCTCATCTCAATCCTTCCCTTTATTCTCTCCTGCATCATTAGAGTGTTTTATTCTCTCTTCATTCATTCTGACTCCATCTGTGTTCTGTCTATTTTCATTCCTCTCCATCTTTTTTCTATTTCATCCTTATTAATGCAGTTTGTTGATGAAGAGGCTCTTCTGATTCGGGCCTGTAAGAACTCACCTAACAATGACCCATGACACCATAGCAACCACCTAGAACACCCTAGCAACTGCATAGCTGCTAAAAACATACACCCTACAACACCCTAGCAACTGCATAGCAACATACTAATAACAACTCAGGACACCTTAGCAACCACCCAAATAAGAATATATGAGTGCTGTTGGCCTGTGTTAAAGTAACTGACACCACACTCATCCTATATAACATGAGTCGTGCTGATCTCACCTTCC